>CAIGRN010166709.1:0-26274 GCA_903798345.1 Fraxinus anomala | reverse complement strand
ATGCTCGAGCTCGACCACAATTGGACTCTTCAGAAGGTAATACTCATTATTAGAGAACTCATCGCCATAATTCATATGTTTGTTTCTTAAGAAGGACAATCGATGTGATTAAGTTGAGACATTAGTTTAAATGTATGGACCAAGTGGATGAATGTAAATGATTCATTTTCTTTAACAGATAGTTTCTTCAACTGATAAATTAATGTGGTCCAACAATTATGGAATCTCAATTTAAGCTTAATGGGATTTCAGTTTCACACAAATTGATTGGAAAATATGGTAAAGGCAGCCAACTTGATAGAAACTTTGTTATACTATAAAGGGGTTTGGTCCCAAAGCTGAAATGCTACAGAAAATACAAAATATACACTATCAAATTCGGAGTGTTGGAGAGCTTAGAAGTGTCTAATTTGGAGAATACAAAAGCTTGTGGAATATCATCAATGGTTAGAGGTAAGAACTCAATCTATGGGTTTTCGGTTTTCTCAATCCAAGTTATTTCTGCATAATTATTTTTGATCAAAATTCATTCTTACTGGAAAATCTATAGTATTTCAAAATAGACCTAACTTGCGGGGAAAAGGAACAAAAAATCAAATTTGTTTCTCAACATCACTAGGAAATTGTAATCCCCTCAAGCAAAGGGATAAATTCAACATCAGAAATATAGACCAACGTATAATGATTATTCCTCTTAATAAAGTTGACATTTTAATATAGAAACACAAATATGAATATCAATATTCTAAAAAATGTGCCTAGATAACTCATTGTCTAGGCTTGAGGGGTGAACAAAGCACTTTGCCTTGGCAATAAGCGTGAATTAAGCGATCAACTACTAAGTTGACTACTTAATGCGTGATTAGGCGTCTAGGCGCACTTTGTTAATTTTTGTACTATTTTTTTAAAAAAATTTAAACTTTTTTTAAACACCGTTTATTTGAATTTAGTTTATTAACTTTTTAATTTTAATTTTATTTTTTTCCCTTTTTTTTAAAGGCTTTTATTTGACTTTTGTTTCAAGTTCTTAAATAGTTTTATCTGTACAAACGTCAAAACTGACTTTATCTGAAAGATTTAGATAACATTTAAGCTATTGTGCTATCTATATTATATAATTATGGTTTTGAGACTTATTGTTTCGTTGAAAACTACTAAAGCATGTATGAAGTTCCTATAAATCTGTTAAGTAAAACTTGTCTAATTGAAAGTTGAAACTATGAAAAGTAGTGTAGCTTTTGCATTTCGAAAACTTTAAAATTATATAATTAACTAATTATATGAATCATTACTTAAATATAATATTTTATAATTTTAGATATTTGGTATGTATTATTTTAATTATTAAATAATTTTTAGATGATTAAGTATTTAAAATAATAATAAAAATAAGGAAAAATTGCAGCCACGGTACCAAACTTTTTCAATTTTTGCAGACTTTTCACAAACCTTTGTTTTGTGCCACCGGAGGTACAAATCCTTTCAACTAACAGATAAACTAACGGATTCTGTCAGATTGGTACCTCCAATGACACAAAAGAAAGGTTTGGACAAAGACTGCGAAAATTGAAAATGTTTGGTACCGTGGCTACAGTTTTTCCTAAAAATAATTAATACTTTTATACGCCTAGACTCATAAAGCTTGAAACTTGACCTTCACGTCTAGTCATGCTTTATGCTTTTTAGAACACTGCATAATATCATGTTGTCCACATGTATGTCCAAATCATGGAATTCGATAAACAATACCTAAATTGATAACATTGTCAAAATCCATCACATATTTCATTTGAGTGGAAGATTCCAAGCATCCAACTTCTGTATACAAAACGACAAATGAGCCCCAATTTCATCCCTCTACAAATGGCAAACGAGCTTCCTTCAATTCCAAATTCAGGTAATTTGGTTTCTTCAATTGACATGGCACAACCAACATTGAAACCTACTCCTACTCGTACAACTTCGATGCCAATGCAATCATGCAATAGCTTGATGAAACTTACCTCCAATTTTGATCCTCCTCCATGGGTTCTACTCAAAACCAATCACGCAGCCTCCAAATTGGCAAATGGACCACATATTTGGACTCAGTAGACCCAAAATGTGCAGAGTGTTTTTTTGCGTTCATCCTTGTCAGATGTCTCACACGTCACCACACGTGCCACCGGTCCTCCGGCACGTGACATCCACGCGCGGCCTCCACCTGCTATTTCCAACTTTCCAATCTCAGCTAGACCATTTGTTCCTTTATCTAGAATTTCTACTGCTACTCAGGCTCCACGATCCTATGTTGCAACACTCAATTATTGACCCACTACTACTCATGTTGGAAAGAGTAAGAGAAAATCATTTGCACATATCCTTCGAGCACCTGAAGATTCCAAACATCACAACTTGGTTTCTAAGGAACCATACATCCATCATGGTGAGCCTGCTATCTTCTTTGATGAGGTAGATGAACAGTTTTTTGGCGAAGGCGTACAGATTTACGCTTGTTAGTAAATTTGTGCATCGTAAATCTTCTATGACCAATGTACGCGAAACTTTTATGCGCTTTGATTTTATTGGTACTTATGAGATTGGCCTTATTGATGATGCACATATTATTATTCATATGGCACACGATGATGATTATTCGCGATTATTTCTCAAACCTATTTGGTATATTAATGGTTGTCCCATGCGGGTTTTTAAATGGACCCTCAGTTTTAGTCCTAAGCATGAGGTTCCTATTGCTCTAGTTTGGGTTTTATTTCCTTTGCTTCCTATTCATTTTTGGGTTAAGAGCGCATTATTTGCTATAGCTAAGGCTATTAGGCTCCCACTTCGTATTGACGAAGCAATTTTAGATCTTCGACGACCTAGTTAGGTGCAAGTATGTATTGAGGTTGATCTGAAATGTAAACTCCCTGATAGAGTATGGATTGAGAGGGAGAAGATGGGGGGATATTGGTAGCCTCTTGTTTATGATAAGGTGCCAGACTTTTACTTTCGATGTAGACACTTCGGACATTCAGATGAGAGTTGTTCTGGTGGTTTACATCCTGCCATACCATCTGTGGGTGCAGTTGTTGTTGACCCCACTTATAGGCCTAATCCAGTTTTGGCTAAGGATAATGGTAAGGCGAATGAGGTTGCGACTGCGTCTCACTAGAGATTGACACCTATTAAGAGAAATCAAAGGAGATAAGATAGTACATCAGATGTGATTTCTCATTCTACTCCTCAAATTGTTACCACTATTATTATCCCCGTCGCTACGGTTACTAGATCACAGACAGCTGCTAATCATATGGCTCCTAGTCTTTATATTGTTCTACCTATTATTAGCAATATTGCTCCACATATTACTACATCTCTACTTTCAAATCATTCTACAATTGCTCACATTAGGGTGGATACTCAGAGTTCTCCTGTAATTATATCAGCTCCTCATTTAGCAGTTCAGTTTTCAGACCCCATCAGCAGTGCTCCTATGATGGTTAGTTCTACATATTTTGATCCTCTCTTATATAGAGCCAGATGTTCCTGTTATCTCTGCATTTTGTCAGCAGAATATGGAGGCTTTTTTATCTACAGATTAGTCAGATTCTAATGTTTTTTCTCATATTGAAGTTCATCAATAGGGTTCATATTATCGATCTTCTACTGATGACTTGGTGGTATGACTGGAAGGACAGAGGAGGATGATTTTGTCCCAGTTGGTCGGAAAAAAAATTCGAAAGCTATCGATACTTCATTTCCTATGATGGTGACCATGAGTCGATCATAGGATACATCTTCACGCACATCCAGATAAGTACCATCATATGGATTGCGAGAGGTGTAGCTATAACTACTCGCCGGTGCCTGAAGAGACTTATACAGCTTCATCAGGTATATCTCTTGGTTATATTAGAGCCTTTTATTCTTCAGCATAGATTTGCATATATTCGATGATATCTGGGCTTTGACACGGGAGTTTAGAATGTGTTGAACAAGATCTAGTTTTTCGAAAACACAAGGACTACAGTTACTTTTATTGTTGATCATCCCCAGTTCCTTCACGTTAGAGTTGAGGATCCAAGACTAGCGCGTTCCATCTATCTGACTTTTGTCTATGCTTCATGTGATGTAGCTATCACAAGGGATTTGTGGGAGGGCCTTCACCACATTTTCCTCAATATGGATGGCCCTTTGTTAGTTGGGGGAGACTTTAATATTATTACACATGATGGTGAGCGCACTAGCCATAATATTCATGATCGAGGCACTACTGCTTTCTCTAATATGATGTTAGATTATGGTTTGGAGGTCGTTGGTTCCCTTGGCAATCGGTATACTTGGACCAACGATCGACTTGGAAAGAGATTGGATAAGGTACTCATTAATTCTACAGTTGCAACATTCTGTCAACATCTTACAATGAGGCACTTGAATCGATGTTCATCTTATCATTCACCTTTATTACTTCAGTGGGTTTCTAATGATGATTTAAGGCCTATAACTTTCATATTCCTCAATATTTGGACCAAACATCATGATTTTTTTATCCTTTTTCGCTCAGAAGTGGTCACTCCCTACTCATCTTACGTGGATGGCTGTTCATTGGGAGAATTTCTTTAGGCTGAAACAGGGACTGTGTTGGTGGAATCGACATATGTTTGGAGATGTTTTCCAACGGGTGCGAGATGTTGAGAATATGGTAGATGAGGTAGAGATAATATAATATATGATAGAGATCCTACACCAGAGCATCGTGACCTATTACGTCATGCTCAGGCAGTTTTGAACTGGACCTTATCTATTGAGGAGGGTTTTTGGAAGCAAAAAGTCGGTTCACGTTGGGTATGTGAAGGAGATCACAATTCTCGTTATTTTCATGCGATGGTTCAGGGACGTCGAATCAAATCGCGTATTAGGTCCATCAGGACGCAGGCAGGGGAAGTCTTAGCTACTTTTACTAACATTCAGATTTCAGCTATTACATTCTATCAGGATTTTCTATCTGCTCCTACACAGCCGTTGGACCCCATTTGTTCAGATATCATCCCCAGGCTTTTGACGGAGGATGATAATTTGGTACTAAATCGCATCCCTTTGATTCATGAGGTACGAGAGGTGGTGTTTAGTATAGATGTTGACAGTGTTGTCAGACCGGATGGATTCTCATCCCTATTCTTTTAGCATTGCTGGGACATTATTCATGATGATGCATACAGGGCAGTCTTGGACTTTTTTAACGGTGGCCATCTTCCATGGACCGACTTCAGACCCATTAGTTTATGTACAGTTTTCAATAAGCTTATTACTAACCTTTTGAACACTAGATTGAGTACACTGTTACCGCGCATTATCCCTCCTCAACAAAGTGGGTTCATACCTGGTTGCCTAATTGGGGACAATGTTCTATTGGTTCAAGAACTTCTCCATACTTTGGATGATAGAGTGTGAGGGGGTAACACTATGCTGAAGGTAGACATNTCAAGAACTTCTCCATACTTTGGATGATAGAGTGTGAGGGGGTAACACTATGCTGAAGGTAGACATATGTAAAGCATATAAGTGTCATTTTTCTGTACTCCTAAATGGTCGCCCATGTGGTTTTTTTCCCTCCTAACGAGGGCTCAGACAAAGATATCCTATCTCGCCATCCTTGATCATCATAACTGCAGATTACTTCTCATGCCTGCTCACTCAGAGGTTTCAGGAGTATCCCAGTATGTGTTATCGACATGGAGGTAGTACTCTTGTCTCACACCTTTCATTTACTGATGATATGATCATATTCGCCAATGATTAGAAATAGTCTATCAGGAGGATTCTTGATTGTTTGGAGCTTTATGAGAGGGTTTCTGGTCAGTTGGTGAATAAGGACAAGAGCAGACTCATACTACCCAGACGGGCATCTATTATTCAGATCAGACGATTGGATATTTTGACTTGTTTTTGACACCAGCAACAACCTTTTACTTATCTGGAAGTCCCCTTATTTAAGGGGGACTAAGAAGAGCTTCATTTACGATGACCTTATCCAGAACGTTAAGGACATGATCTCAGGTTAGGCTTTACGACTTTTATCATATGGGGGTCGTATTACTTTGCTGAGGTCAGTGCTCTCCTCCATGCCCATACATCTTCTTTAGATTATGCAGCCCCCTAAGGCTATCGTGAAGAAACTTGAGAGCATCTTTGCGTGATTCCTGTGTGATTCCAAGGAACAGGCACGACGTTTACATTAGCAGAGCTGGAAGGAGATTTTCCTTCCTACTGATGAGTGTGGTCTAGGCTTTAGGAGATTACAGGATATGGTGGATATCTTCTCCATGAAGCTCTGGTGGTTATTCCGTTCTTAGAGATCTCTTTGGGCCCAGTTCTTACAGGACAAGTATTGTATGGGGACGCATCCTTTACTCGTAGCAGTTCTTTACTCAGCTTTTCCTATCTGGAAGAGGCCCAGACGAGGCACACATTGCATGACACCTTGGCACATGTCAGATTTTCTTTTGGCATGATTGCTGGATGGGTAAGACCACATTAACATCCCTATTCCCACACAGACGCACACATTTGTGAGGGTGCAGGATTTCTATGATAATACTGGGTGAGATATAGGACGATTATTACAGGTTCTCCCTCCTCTTATGGCGGAGCAGATAGTAGCTATATTTTCATGTGTAGATGCTCGGATTGAATTTTTTGGTAGAATATATCGGATGGTAGCTTCGTTACTAAGTCAGCATGGCAGCTCGTACGTTTGGGATGCCAGTATCAAGATTCGTACCGGTTACTATGGAGTTCCACTTTGCCCATCACTGTCTCATTTTTCTACTGGAGACTATGGAAGGGCCTCATTTCAGTAGATGTGGTTATTCAGGGGAGGATTGGATGCCAGTTGGCTTCTCGCTGCCAGTGTTGTTCCGAGACTGAGACTATATTCAGGGGAGGGTTGGATGCCATTGGCTTCTCGCTGTCAGTGTTGTTCCGAGACGGAGACTATCAATCTTATTTTCACGGGCAGTAGCATCTCCAATCAGGTATGACAGCATTTTGAGGATATTTCTCAGATACCCATGAGTTCGAAAGAGGGAGTCAGACGGAGATTCCAGAGATGAAGGTATTCTAGACAGTATGTTCGTTGTGGATACATTCGTATTATCATCCCTCTATTGATATTTTGATATCTATGGACCGCGAGAAATGATGCGAAGCATAGGGGGATTCACATGGTAGCCAGACGTATCATTTGGAGAGTCTATCGCATGATCTCTTTTCTTCATATGGGAAGACTGTTTCGAGTAGTGCATTGGCGAGGGGATTTGACTCTTGCACCCATATTTGGTATTTTTATAGACCCCCATTTCCCATCTCCCTATATTCTAGTTTGGTGGGCATACTTCATCAGTCGGATCTATCAAGATCAATATTGATGGATGCGTCAATGATGGTTATGCGAGTGGGAGAGGCATCATCAGATATCGCGCAAGACACTATATTAGGGCTTTCTCAGCTTCGTATGGACCATGCATGATATTAGAGGTAGAGCTCTGGGCTATTCTTCATGAAATTTTACTAGTTCAAGGACTGGATTATTCAGTGATTTGGGTTAAGTCAGATTCTACAGTAGCTATTCACCGAATCACTAGAGGAGGAGGACCATGAGCTATTCAGGGCATACTTAGACGTATCACAAACATTATATCCTTCGACAGAGATACAGTCTCCCACATTTACCGAGAATGAAACCGGTTGTAGATGCTCTTGATGTTGAGGGTTGGGATCATCGACGATATCATGTATATAGACTACTCGACCTACCACGACATATTAGAGCACTAATACAAGTTGACAGACATGGATTGCCCAGTATTAGAGTTTGAATTTTATTTTAACTTTCAATACTTATTTTTGATCATTTACTTTCATTGTAAGGGAAGTAGTACTTCCTCATTTACTACTCTCATTATTTTCATGTAACTACAGTATTCCTCTACCATAAGCGATGGCATATTAATAAAATTTCGAAGGTACCGTCCCCTTTAACTGAAAAAAAAAACCACAATACAAGTTATTCCTCGCCAGTCAGTGACGACTTTGTTCTATAACAAAAATTTGTGATGTTAAGAACCCCAATCGAAGAAAAAGTTCCCAATTTTACATATTATGAACCCCAATTGAAGAAAAAGTTCCCAATTGTTTTTTTGTCTTTTTAGTTCAGATCCAATAGTTTCAAGTGTTCTGAGGTGGATGAAAGTTTTATCAAATATATTTGGAATCTTAACTAACTTCTAAAAATATAATTAGCTTTTACATTCTTTTTTAACACACCTATTAATAAATCAGTAACCAGCTGTAGAGCTCGATTTCTTTACTATGTTCACATGGAAACTAATATAATCTATTTGCTTGACTACAATTTTAAGTCAATCAATTCAAAATATCAAACATCTACGAGATTGTGATGAAAATTCAAATTTTGCTCTCCACATTTGGATGAAAAGACAAGAATGCTCTCAACATTTGAGTGACTAGTAAGAAAAATATTAGAGTTCATCTAGTGATGGGAAATGTACGAATTTGAGGCATGCTTGAACATAAATTTTGAGTCAAGATGCATACTTGAAAGATGAATTTCAAGATCCTTTTGAATGGTTGAATCACTTTGTATTCCAAACTCCAAAATCTGCATTTCTTGTTGAATTAATCCCCATATAAAGGGGATTAATTCACGGGGTCTCACCAGGTCACTCATATGGGTGGGCCCCACCATGTATTAAAAAAAATTATGCGTTGCCCTACATGTGTGAGCGCTCTGTAAAACATCTGTGAGTTTTCTTTCTGTACGTGTAGCGTGGTTCTTTATTGTTCTCCATGTTGTAATGCGGAAGTAAATTTGCTTAGAAATTAAAAAAATTATTTAATTCAATATATAAGAACGTCTAAATGTTCACGTGTATGTTATATCAAGAATTAGAGATTCAAATTCTTAACTAAATTCTATGATCAATTTTTGAATTAATTCTGAATCACGAATTTTTCAAGTTCTTAGATCATGAGTTTTCAGCTCTTAATTGCAAGAATTTGATGTTTCAAACCTCTAAGCCTTCTATTGTATTTTTCAAAGTCGAGACTACACCAGTGGATGACACCTCCTTTTAATTAAAACAAGAAACTAATTCTTGGGTTGGACAATAAGAAAATATAATTTTCTCATCTCTCTCTCTCTCTCTCTCTGCGCAATTTGAACACCATAAAATTATGTATTATGATTGTTTTAGAATTTCTATATCCACCTAGTTTTTATTTATAGAGATAAAGATGTTTCAATCTATGTCCAATAATAATTCCAATTTCAAATAGGAGTTTTAATTAAAATCCAAAGAGGAGTTTTAATTAAAGTCCAAATCCAATTAATTTACATTTAATTATATGTGTAGTCATAGAACTTTTATAGCAATTACAATTAAGTACAAAATTTTATTGTAACTACAATTAAGCACAAACCTATTATAATTACCATAATTAAGTTCCAATATTTTATAGAGCTACCACAGGGACTTGATCGGACATATATTATCCAAACTCTAATAATTAGATCTTGTCTAGTCTAATCTAGATCACCAAATCTAATTATTAGTCTTTATTTTTTCCACTAAAGGTAAAAGACTGAACTCTTCGAATATATAAAATCACAAAAGTGAATAAATTTGTAACACTTTCTTTTGACAAGCAGTATATGTATTTTATTCTCATCCGAGATTCGATAATTAGGTATGAGTATAAATAATCATTTTGCCCCTCTAATTTTATTCACTAACTTAAGTATCATTTTCTTCAACGATCCTTTGAACTAATCACAAATGTCGAAGTTTAGCCGTCGTTAAACATTGAGCTCAGATTTTAAGTATTCAACAGAAAATATTTAAGTAGTCACTCTACCTATTTTCCAGGGTGACGATTTTCGACACGAATTCATCTTCTACATTTCGCTCATTTTCAAATTCTCAACTCATCGAGATATTTGATCAATCAAATTGATCTCACCCATTGATAAATCAAAGAACCATTAAAATTACGAAAAGATATACATAACCTTGTTTAGGGATTTAGATGAAATACACAACAGTCAAGATGGATTTAATTCTCCGTACGGTCATATTATCAAATTAAACTCGACACGTGATCCGTTCAATATACTCCAAGTGTACTAGTGTCACATTTAACTATTTTTATGATAAGGACAAATTACAAGCCCAAATAGTAAATCAGTTAACACTACAACTTTCTAATACAATGTGCCAACCCTTATACATTGATTGTGAACGAATTATTTATGATCAAAATATAAATTGTGTCACATTGTACTTCTTAACACAAGTACTAACTTATATTATCACAAGTGATCATAAGTATTTTAAATCACGTGCTCAATAATAAATAAATGTAATAATAAATAAAGCCGCAATTTATTTATTATAAATTATTATTTTATCATAGTGAAATATATGGGCACACAACCCAATACTCAAATGGTTCCAATTCCGATCACAACGGAATGAGATTTTAATCCACAATCTAAGTGCCTACTTTTGTAAGTTTCCATGCCAAATATACGGTTTTTGGCACTTTTCCATTTTTGAGTGATTTTTCTATACGAATTTTCAATTTAATATTCTTACCATCATTTCCTCCTTTGGTCTTAAACAATAATTAGAGATTGTATAGGAGATAAGGAAAATTATGGGGAGTTGTAGGTTTGAATTTTAAGTTCAAACCACTTTCTCCAACTCTTTCGATATCTTGTGGGTTGAGTCACCACATGGACGACCCATGATCCATATTTTCCAACGGGTAACAACGTTGCAAGTATAGTAGCTACTCAAATTTTAATCCTTGTTATTTTACTAGTATTAACTCTATGTTTAAGTTGAAGTTCCAAGACTAAAATGAAAATTACCCATAACAGAGCTATATTTTTTTATATAGAATGAAAACTTTTGAAATCTTTGCAACACGACCACTATTAAGAGTTAAATCCACGAGGAGATTTCTTTAGAAAAACCAAATTGGAGAGAAAATGAAACATAATCTCTTGATTTTATATAGAATGATATCTCCTGTTTATATTCCAAAAATACCCTACTCGACCAACCTTTTTGACCCAAGTCCACCTCCCAAAGCTACTCGGGAGAAGCTCGAGAAAAATGGCAATTACTTTTCACGACAAGAGAATAAAAAATAAAAAATGGAAGATTACCTGTAGTAAACAGACTTCTGGATACTAGGTTCCAATAATATCAATAATTAAGCTATATGTACATTTTTCTTGACATTGTTGTTAACATTTCACATATGTATCAAAATCTGGTCAGGATGTGATAGGGTATTGTAGAAATCAATGGCTATGATGGATTCCATACGGAAGAGCATCAAACTTAATGTAGAGGATAATGTGTACATGTAGCATGATTGAAATATTAGTACACTTGCATTGCTACAATCTAGATTCTAGACAACTGGACTTAAGTATAATTGATACCAAAATGTAAAAGCTTGATTAAAAACTTGATTGCAATAAATATTTATTTTTCTTCTTCATTTCCTCTTATACGTACAGGTCAGGATTTAACTGAAATCCAACAGCCTGACACCAACAAGAAGCCCCAAAATAAATGCCATCACAAGCAAACCACCTCACATGTTTTTAGTATAACAAAGCAAACTGATAAAAAAAAAAAAATATGCAAATGGCAAAACTGAAAAACTTGAAAGCCTTAGTATCTTTTTCCAAGAATAATGCCAACAATCACTGAAATTAGCGCCACTCCCAGAACGACTTTAAAAGTCGTGGCTGGGGAAACCTCAGCAGTCTTGACATGTGTATCTGAGGACGTTGTTTGAGCAGAAGATGGCTCTGATTTTTTCTTACTCTTCCTTTTTGTTGGGGTAGAAGTTGAAGGTTCGATTTCTCGACTTTTCACCTCTATTTCCTCCCTTGTTGAGGTAACATCCTGCATTACAATTCAGATATATGAAAACTTTGATGAAAACTCGAACTTTTTTATATATAAAGTTTTAAAGTACCTTAGTTAGATGGAAGTCACATTTGTTAAATGTTATTATGTTTTGGTATTATCAGTTAAATGTTATGATTCATCAAGAACGAAGCCACGCTTTCTTGCCTTAGAAGCAGTGAGCAGCTCTTTAATCGTTTTCACAGTGATGAAATAAATTTTTTTATTCTCTTCTCATAATTACTTAGGTTTTTTGTACAAAATTCTACTTTTCAAACCTAAAATTTGGATTATAGAATTTTTTAGTTTAAGATGGTATTAGTTGGATAATGTGTGCCAAGCTAACTGTATGTAAATGCTATTTGGTTGAAGAAGGATTGTCTTTCTACATGTAAATGCTATTCATGTAAATGCTAGGGAAAATAGATTGCATCAGTGTATTTTCAGAAAAAAAAAAAAGGAATAATTTTATCTGTAAAAATTGATATGAGAAGATACTCATATTTTCACTTGAGACTGGTACCATGTCTAAGAATCTATCAATTTCTAAACGGTCAGACACATTGCAAGTGTGTTATCAGACATGCATGCCATGGTAATATATGGGTCAAAGTAATAAAAGCATAAAATATGGGACACTGTCCTGAGTATAGTTTTCTAACTTCTTTTATTTCACGTTTATGTATCTGTGTGCAGTTTTCCTTCCCGATCCCTTATATATTCAAAGATGTAGACACCGTATACATGTGCTGGTGAACAGGAGGCAGAAAGAAACCTAACCTTCTCTTTCAATTTAGAATCTGCTAGCTGTAACTTCTGCTCGAGCTCTTTAACTTGATTTTCCAAAAGTAGGACTTGTTTGTTCTTGGCATCAAGTTCTTCAAATGATTGCTTCAAAGAAGCTTCTTGTTCCAACTTCTTTTGAGAGCTTGACTCGTTCTGTTTTCAGGCAATAAAATTCAAAAGGCTAAGTAAGATTACTCAGTGGCCCATTATATTGAAGGAAAATGGCTTTGCCCTAAGAGACCTAAAGGTATAATATCTACACTAAATAATATGAGTTCCACAGCCACTTTGGATATATAAGATCTATGCTAAATAATATGAGTACCAAAACCATATAAATTTGCATTACCTCTGCTTTAACTCTAGCCTCAGCAATTGCTAAATGTTCTTCAAGCTCCTTTAGACGACTTTGTAACTCGGCCTTCTGACCAACTTCAGTGTTGAGAATTTCCAACTTAGATTCTTGATCTTTCAATTGCTCTTCAAGATGTACTATCATTGTCTGAAGCTCCTTCTTGGAACTTTGATTTGTTTCATTAAGCAAATTGTTTTCTTCCATGACAGAAGATATCTGGAAGAAGAAGATACTCGAGAATAAATACGCTAGGGGAGAAAATAGTAGAACCATTTGAGTGATTGGAAAGTTTTTGAGATATATTGTCATAGACTAACCTGAGATTGTAGCCTCTGGCCTTCCGAAGCAAGCTTGTGTGTCAAATCTTCTATATCTTTTTTTGCAGACTGTAGCTCTTCAACTGTATCATTTTTCTCAGAAGACACAGTTGACAATCTGGTTTCCAAATCATTTAACTTGGACTGATATGAAGCCAGTTCTTGAGAAAGCTTTGATTTTTCCTCAACTTCTCTTTCCAGATCCTTCAATTTCAACAGTGTGTGTTCCAGTTCTCCTTCTCTAGTTTGCAAAAGCGAAGATGTTTCCTGAGCCTTTTCTTCATACATTTTCACTTTTTCTTCTAGAGCTTTTAGCTTCTCATAGAAGTCCTTTGCTTCTGAATCTCTTTGATTGACTTTCAGGACAGCTTCCTCCAACTGTGCTTCGGCTCCTGAAATGCGGGCTTCAGCTGCCAATTGAAGTTCAGAGGCTCTTGAGTGCCTCTCTGTTAATTCAGTGATAGTGCTCATATGAGAAGCAAGCTGCTTATCAGAGACTTCCTTCTCAGAAAGAGCCAAATTTAACTTTTCCTCAAGTTCTTTAGTCTGTTTACTGAGCTGCAAGTTGGTGTCAGCTAACAATTTATTCTCTGCAACATACTGTTCAGCTTTACCTTCTGCATCCAAAATCTTTTGTTTCAAGTCTTCATTTGCATTCTCAGAAGAAGCTAACTTCACTACAATCTGATCAAGCTCCTCCTTCACGGTTGCATATCTTCCATTTGCTTCAGCTAGCTGCTCTTGATAACTTTTAACTTGATCTTCAAGACTTGTTAATGTCTTGTTCAAAGATTTTGCCTCCAAATCTCTGCTGGTGAAATTAGCTAATGCTTCTTGGAGTTTCTGCTCTGACTCCCTTGTTAGAGTTTCATGTAATGATGCAAGCTCTGTGCTTCTCACGGTAGCTTTCTCCAACACTCTTCCTTGTTCCTCTAACTGCTCCTCAGCTGACTTGAGCTTCTCTATAACTTCATTTTCTCTCATTTCAGCAGCCTCGAGATCATTTTCGATGCTCTCCAATTTCTGTTGAGAAATACTCAATTCATTCCTCAAAATGTCAACAAGATTTTCAGCTTCAGATAGCTTCTCATTTGAGGTTTTTGATGCGTCTTTTAAATTCCTATTCTCCTCCGCAATCATATGCAAGTGCTCGGTCAGTTCTTTTTCCTTTCCAGTGGCAGCTTGTAGTGCAACCTCTAGGCTTGATGTTTTCAATTGAACAGCCTCAAGTTGTCCTTCAAGTTCAGAAATCTTCTCAGTGCTTTTCAAGGATTCTTCTTCCACATCCCCACATTTCTTCTCTAGCGTGCTTATTTGCTCTTCAAGTTCCTTGATCCTATATTTCTCTGTTTCAAGAAGTAGCTCTAACTCGCTCACTTTTTTATCGGCCTCCACTGCCTTGAAATGTGATGTCTGCATTAGATCCTCAAGTTCGATGCTTCGCTGATGGGTTGTATTTGCTCGTCCCTCATGCTCGGCACATTTTTCCATGGCATTCTTGAGTTCTAGCTCAAGGTCCGAATTCCGTGCAGTTGATATTCCCAAATCGGATTTAATTTGAGCTATTTTGTCCTCATTTTCTTGCAATTGGATGTTCAATTGTTCCTTCTCTTCCACCTCCTCCTTCAGTATGGCATTCAGTTCGGCCAATTTCTCAGAAAGTTCTCTCAAATCTCTTTCAGAATCGTTGCTTTTGAGCTCTACCAGATTAAGCAGTTGTTCAAGCTCAACACTCCTTTGCTCTGCTGCTATACAACGTGTCTCAGATTCTCTGAGTTGTAATTTTGCTTCTTCTGCAGCTTCCCTCAAGGCTCGTACCACGTCTTCAAGCTCTACATTTTTCTGGTTAGCTGTGGTGACAGCATATCCAGACTCGCTGTGAAGGTCTTCAAGGGTTTTCAACTTCTGTTCAAGTTCAGTATTGTTTGCCAATGCTTGGGATAAAAGATAATCAGCTTTGCAGAAATTCTCGTCTGACTGCTGCAACTTAGCCTCAAGATCATTGCATAACTCCTTCATCTGGGTAGCATCATTGGTTAGGTCAGTCACAGCAGCTTCAAGTGCTTCTTTTTCTTTAAGGACTTTGGCTAGTTCATCTTGAACAGATGTAATCCTTGTTTCCTGGCTTTTCAATTGTTGTCTGAGCTCTTCTCTGGCACTCACCTCGTTTCCCAGCTTCAATTTTAAATCTTCTAGATCAGATATCTTCTCTTGAAGGTTTTCTTCTGTTGATGAAAACTTATTCTCAAGTGCAGCAATGTCCTCCTTGGCCTTAGATTCAGAAGCCTTTTTCAATTCCAATTCTTCGGTCAATTCATTGATGAGAGCTTCCTTTGATGCTAGCCTCTGCTCCACTTCTTGCACTTGTGATTTCGAAAGCTCCAACTCCCCTTGAACTGTAGATAATTCGGCAGTGGTGCTCTTCAGTGCCTCTTCTACTTTCTGATTTTCAGCTATCTTGTCATACAAGCTTTTCAGTTCAAGTTGCAAAGAAGCCATTTGATCTTCCATTTCTTTAGCACTAGATTCGGCAAACTCAAGCAACCTCTTGAGTTCTAAAGCCCTCTTCGTCTCTGATTCAGCATGCAAACCACTTTCCTTATGCAACTCCTCAAACTTCCTGGATTCACCAGCAGAAGTTTGCAGCTTTAGTTCAAGCTCTTCCATCTTCTTTCTTGAGCTCTCGAGCTCGAGACTAAGACCATTAAATGCTTCCTTTACATTTGTCAACTCTTTGTTCTTTTCTTCTTGAGCTTGTAATGCCCCTTCCAAAGTTTTAAGCTGCACACCATATCTCTCCTCTGTTTCTGCAATCTGCTCCTGCAGTTTTTTCTGACTAAGTTCAAGCTCTTCATATATCTTTTCAGTTTCCTGCTGTTTCTCCTTTGTATGCAAGATTTCATCCTTCAGATGAACATTCTGGGATTCGGTCTCCTTTAACACTCCAGAAACTTTCTCCAATTCAAGCTCAAGTTCTTTAACCTTTTCTTGTGCTTCTAAAAACTCCCTACTTGCTGAATTGCTGGAACTTCGCTCGACGACGGATGGATTTTCATCTGCCGTGGAATTTGATTCAGCAGTGATGGAACGATCCTTTGCATCAAAAGACTCCTTCTCTACTTTAATGAATTCACCATCAAGGGCAGTTTCAATGTCCTCTACTTTAACCTAAAATGAAATTCACATTAACAAAGAAACACGTACCACGTTGAAAGAGAACTCCAATAACATGTCATTTCAAGATGCTTTATGGATCAAAATGCTTAGTTGAAATGCTTATTACATTATGAAATAGGTTGGTACTACAAAAGAAACCCAAGACTGAAATCAAAATTGAGCTGTTTTGCCTTACATATTGTAAAAAATAAATGCAACTACTCTAATATTGTATTTCAACTTAAAATTTAGGGACATACCAATTTTTTAGACCATTTCTTTCTTTAATATAAAAAGTGTGTAAAATGGACCCAGGGGAGTCTTGCACTTTGCCCCTTACAAAACCAACTCTATTCTAAGTTTTGAAAATATTGATCATGACATTAAACACTTGCCAAAACGTTCATTGTACAGAGAAAAATCTTACCTTAGAAGTAACAGCATTAGTCTTGTCGTGCTCGGCGACCTTAACCATTGGTACTTGATGACTTGTCAGTGTTTCTTCTTCCATGGCTGAACGAAATGTACCTTGCAAGAATTCTGGAGTATGGAGCAACCAGAATGCAAAAACGGATTTGAAAATTTAACCGATAATTCTGGTATCGAGAACTGAAAGAATTGTTGTGAGTACTGAATCAATGCTTCAAACCTACATGTTTGACTGACGTTACAAAATTTAATCACCATTAAGTAAATTTTTTTTTTTTTTTGATAAAAAAATATAAAAAAAATGTAACTTCCATTCTATAGTTACACTATTCTTGATTCCGTGACACAATTTGTATCACTTTCAGTTTTGTCTTAATCGTACTGACAATTATATGGAAGCCCAGATTCCAACCGTGCTACGCACGCATTATGATGTGGACTCAAGATAAGATTGATTTAAATAAGCAAAAATAGAAAATCCATTTTTAAATTATGTTATGTGTATTATTTTTATTAAGCCCGAGCACATTTTCAAAATAAGATTATTTTTCTTCAAATTTATATCAATCACACATATTTTTTTTAATAAAATAATTTACACGTAGACCTAAAAAAAATTCTACTTTTTAGTCAACATTCTTCGCCCCTATTTGTCTATCATTATTTTAAAAATTCTTTTTTTCTCAACCACACATTTTCACAATAAAATATTTTACACGTAAATTTAAAACTTTATTCTACTTTTTAACCAAAATCACTATTGCACAACTCATTTATTACACAAAATAGGGCTCAAACATAGTGTAAGAGTCCACCAATTTTGTTACCACCTTTTTTGAATGAAAATTCATGATTAAACTGAGTAACAATTGGACCTAAGTAATCTGCTAGAATTAAAGTAATTTAAAATTAATAAGTTGATTATGATATATATATGGAATGTGAACAGCCTGATGCATTATTAAAATACAATTTCAATTATAAAATATTAAAATAAAAATCGATGCGTGACATTTTTCCGTCCCTACTTACTCAAGGAGGGCTATTACTTGGGGAAAAAATAAAATAAAAAGAGGTTATAGTAAGTAATTAAAAATCAAACTAGCCAAGCAGAATGCTTTGCCCTTTTGTAAATTTATTTATTTACTTTTTCTTCACTTTCTAGTGACGAGATTCTAGAAAGTTGAGCTTAGTAACTATGATAGTAGGGTCTCAAACTCTCAATCCCATCCAGACAAAATAAACAATCATAATTGAGCCCTTGTTTAACCGTCATTACTTGATCAAAAGAAAAAAAAATTGAATTTACATATAAAATATTTTATTAGGTAAATATGTAGTTAAAATGAGTAGATAAAAATAGAGTTTTCAAATAATAATTGTCAAACGGGGCTGACTTTCATCACATTCAATATCAGGTTCATTGTATCAACTTAAACGTAATCGAGCAAAATAAGAAATAAATATTTTACAATTTTTTAATGATTATATTCAGTCATAAAAAAATTGGATTTTGCTATTTCTACATTAAAAATATATATATACATAATGAATTACTTAATATGATATGAAAATAAAAAATTGGATGAAAAAAATTAATTGTATTTTAAACTGAATAGAGTGTTACGTGACGTAATCTATTATATAAATGGCAAAAAAAATCTGCCAACCCAGATCCTGAAAGTGCCCAGCCTATAGGGTAGAGTCGGGACATGTGAAAACAAAATCTCTTGTCCCACGTCGGGAATGGGAAACATGATGCATATTTCAAGTTTTCAACTTAAAAGCGTAAATAAATAATAATAGTAAATAATATTTAAAAATAAATAAATAATTAAAATGAAAAAAAAAAAAAGGAACAGATTATGTTGCTCCCTGGCAGTTCCCCCTTACAGTAAGCGGGAATTGGGGGTTTGGATGAGCACAAATAATGTAGGACCCAATCGTGAATAATAATAAAAACAATCTTGTTCGTAACATATGAATGGACGTTGCTCGAATTTCTTTGAACGACGCAAAAAATATTGAAATCCACCAATTAATAGAAAAATTGAAATATTATTAATTGAAACGTCTATAGGTTTTCAAACTGTTAACATATATTTAAAGAGTTAAAACGAAACGTAATCAAAACGAAATCGTGAACGATGAAATTTATCCCAAAGTTTGACGATGTTGGTGGGACCTGACAAAAATGTACAAATTCTTAAAAAGCTTCCAAAATAAACTCGATCGCATAAATATAACATTCGAGTTAAAAGTTACACGTGTTTTCGTAGATCCTTCTTATTTTTTTATCTTTTTCAATTAATTTATGATTTTCTCTTCTTAAAATCCTAGACAAGAAGTGGAATAAGAAGGGCCGTCCAAGCATATCGTGTCTTGTCTTCATAACAAAAATGTGTAGTGTGCACAAAATTATGAACCAGCACACGTCTGCCCATATAGGTATAGGGTAGGTGGAAAAGATTCCATCTTCAATTTAATAATTATTTTCTTAAAAATAAAGAAAAACTTTCTTTTAGTAAAGCTTGTGGATCCCACTAAAGTTGAGCAATTCACATCTCCATTTAAAATATTTCCTAATTGACAGGATGAATATGTTGTCAAATAGAGACAACTGACAAAGCAGAGTGCGTGTATTTCGGGTCCATACGAGTAAAGATGAAAGTAAAACAAGAAACGACAGTTCAAATTGCGTAAAACGACAATTCAAAATACTGAACAGATTTGCTATTTCCGGTGCGCATAAGATGTCAAGCTAAGCTAATCAAGCACTAATTGCTCGTCAAAATCATAATTTATAAAAAGAATGATTTAATTTTAACAAATTAATCAGTCCCGATCACTGAATATGATCATCATCAAATGAAAAATCCAAATTCTCATCAGATTTTTCGACTAAAATTTGAAGTTTGATCGATTATAGAGCAAGAGATCTTACAAAACCAAGAATACTGAAAGCAAGTTCAATAAATTCGTAATCTAAAGAACAATCAAACTACTTGATACATAGTGATCCTAATTCATATCATCAAACTTTAAATCCAAATTCAATTCCTCACCAGATTTTTCCATAAGAAATGCACTGAAGTTTCGACAGAAATTGGGAATTTGTTCGACTATAGAGTAATAGATCTTATTAAACAAAGTATCCTAAAACACTGCAGCTGCTTTTCACATCAATTCATATTCAAAAATTGAACTCCAATCCTAAACTATCAACAGCTCAAGTTCAATTCACCTTCTTCTAGTTTTTGAAATAGTTTTTGAAAAGCGGCGAAGCTTGTACAAAATAGAAAGAGGGATCCCAAATTCAAAAAACGCATGATCAAATATTTACATAAATCAACCTATAAAAATTGATACATAAATAAATTAACTTGCCTGATCGAAGCACGATAACTTGATTTGCTTTGTATTGTTGATCTTCAGAGGCAAAATTTGACAGCAAAAAGTATGAGAGAGAAGGGTGGGAGTGGGATGGAGAGATCCAGATGGTATAATTGGAATTAATAGGAGAAGCAGCAGCCGAGCTCACAGTAGGGACAGGTATGGCGGGCCCTTGTGAACAGCCAATGGAGAATTGATAAATTCAAATGCTGCTGCTTTCTTGCTAGATTGACAAATTTGCCACTATGCCAACCTATAATCACTTCATTACCCTAAAAACAGGGTGGGGTGGGGGAATCTAGATTCTCTTTTTTGGGTAGTTTAGGGAAAATTGCATTTTTTTTAAATCTCAAATTGATTTAATATGTGCAAATGAGTAGTTAACCTTTGTTCATTGACGTTTGAATCTACAAGGTTTCAAGTTGTGTAGAACCTTGGTTCCTAGCATACGGATTTCGAGTATTAAGAATTTATATTTTTATGGAAAATATGGTTATACTCTTACTTTCGATCAAAATAAGTGTCTTGATTGAAACTATCAATCCCAATGTAGAGTGAGAGCAATAAGGATAGGGTGGGTGAGACCAAACTAAAGGAGTGGTCTATGAGGGAAGAGCACAAATACACAAAGGAAAGTGGCAAACCCATCGTTATCGGCACAAGAGCAGAAAAGCGATTTTGAGATAGTTGCGAGTTGGGGACAAGAGCATTGGGTGGGATATTTCTCTTGACATCTACTGAACTTCCACATCAACTGAACTACATACTCATTTTAACCCCTTAAAACACAAATAACTTACATTGAATGGAAACGGTTACAACTCCATCACATGTGAAGCGACACATTGACATCAACTGAACTTCCACATCACTAATTCAAATGGCACAAACCATGAATGATGACCAAGTGTAAGAAAATTGTACCTCACCTCGAATGAAATGTTAATTAATGACAAGGGTACCACATTCCTAGCAGGTTGTCAAGAGTGGCCAACTATTTTGTGAAGCTATCTAATGTTATGTGTGCACTGAAATCCTAACCCTTATAAGAGACAAATTGAACCTCTCAAGTGAGTTGTATTCGCATAAGATGACTCATTAAGTTAGAATCGCAAGTACAATGCCAAATCTACTCTTTTAGCGGTAAATGATAAGAGGTCAAAGATACTTAATGTCACAAGTATTTCCCGAATTGTGTAAACAGCATGACATTTCAACACCCCTCACCCTTAACCTTATGTACAAAAAGAGGGGGAAAAAGAGCAGAGACAATGCCTGCCACGACGTAGGCATCACTGGATAGTGTATCGTCTACAATTTTGCAATCAACCATATAGAAATAGGTAGATTCAACGTTGTTAACCAAATTCAAAAAGGACTACGACACATTTGCCCAATACAAAAAGAAGAAAAAATGAAATGGACACGAATCGACTAGGCATTGCACTCTCAACTCACAAATTCTGTCTAAAAATACTCAAGGAAAAAGCAGACTAAGGGCAAGGAAAATAGTACGACTATATCCATTTAACTTTATACACATAAAATAGAATTTTGACTTGAATATTAGAGAGTATACGACTATTACACTACTGCATGTTTCAACGGTTCTACATTCTATCGCTTTCTCTTAGTCTATATATAAATATAGGTGGGCAATGAGATGACTAGGATCTATAGACATGATGTTACAAGATTGAAATGTTAAGAGATTCGAAATGTCAAGAAATGAATATCAAGGACAAGATAACTATAACATCAATATGTTAATTACTTTGGCTGCAAATTTCCTAAATCTTTTAATGACACACGACATAGAGAAATGTAGATTACTGAGTACTTAATTATTCTATTAATTACGTGACACAACACAATACATTTTTCAATTTCACTATAATATGTTATTAACTCTCCCCTTGTAATTATTGTACGTGCGATATAGAAATATGATTAGCTATTACTTCTAAACTTAACATTGTTCATTTAAATTTACATTGATAGATACTTTTATCTTCTTTAGAGCATAGGCAAAACACCTTTTTCTTCCCTTACTCTTCTATACTATGGACACCTCAATGAGTTTAACGCTCATTGATTTATGCAAATGATCAATCGATATTTGACTTTATAAATAACTAAAAAAAAAAAAAGACACAACACGACAGTTGAAAATGTCATTTACGAAAACAATAGTATATGAAACATTGTGAAAACATTTTAATAGATTACATTTTATTTTTATAAGCCTCTATTTGATAAATTTATTAATGATTTATAAAAGAGAAATAACAATGAGTCCCACGAAATATATAAATAGTAGTAAGTGTTAGTTATGTTATATACTAATTTTAATTATATTGATTGTCTGAATTTACAAATCATTTATAAATTTGTTTATCAAATGGAGGCTAAATAAAATATTTAATTAATAAAAAGATATTCAACGTTGTTTTAAGCTCTAACCACTTGTTAAATTTATTTCAGTGTAAGAATAAAAATATGAACTTTGTAAATTATTTGTTGAAGCTCAAAATTAAAAGTTTCATAATATTGCATAGTTCTTAATCCAAGTTTTCAAGTACAAATATTTCTTTTTAGATTTTAAAACGTTTCTGAAATATTTTCGTAGAATTTCAATTTTCAAAACACATCTGAAAAATAAACGATAATTTTCATACCTCACGAAGCAAGGGAGGAGGTACGTAGAAGGGACTAGACTGAGCTACAAATTTTTTGAAACGTGGTCGAAATAGAAACGATAATCTTTCATACCTCACGAAGCAAGAGCGGATGTGGGGGACTGGACCAGGTAATTTTATTTTTGATGTGTGAAAATTAAATTTTTACTTAAAAAGTTCTTTTTTAAGTGAATTTTTTTTTTTTTTGTCACATAGTAGTCCGACTTGGAAATTTTTTGAGTTCGATCTGGATCCCCGGTCACGAAGTGAAACGAAATAAATAAATATGAGTTTGAATTGACAGCTTTGTGCAAAGGAAAACTAAAATGGAAATTTAGAAAGATAATTAAGGTTTGTTTGGTAAATGCACGTTTTATTTTTTTTTTTTGTTTGTTTTTTTTTTTTTTTTTTTTTTTTTTTTTTTTTTTTTTTTTGTGGTCACATAGTAGTCCGACTTGGAAATTTTTTGAGTTCGATCTGGATCCCCGGTCACGAAGTGAAACGAAATAAATAAATATGAGTTTGAATTGACAGCTTTGTGCAAAGAAAAACTAAAATGGAAATTTAGAAAGATACAATTCCAAACAAACCATTTACGTGCTGAAGTAAGAAATATTCTCCTTTTTTTTAGTCTCTGGGGGTGGCTGCCACTGTCGACCGTCCAAACCGTCCTTTAGAGCGATAAAGACAACTACTCTTTTTCCTTTTTGTTGCCAAATGCCAATTCATTTTTCTCTTTCTATAATAATATTTTTGCATAATAACACTAAGAAAGGTAAATTTCATCAACCATCGCCAAACTTTAAAGCAAAATTAAGTTGTCAAACTCTAATTGTCTTAATTGGACAACTTAACTATTATTTAGTTTCAAATAATTTCATAGAAGTCACTTCAATGAAATCTCAATTGTATTACTAAGTTTTAAGGAAATTGTTTGTTGTACATCACAATTTACCGATTCTTTTATATAGATTGATGAGAATTGAATTAAAAGTGTCAAATCTCTTCCAAACTTAAATGATTGTTTTTATGTAGTGGGGGTTAATGGTTAAAAGAAAATAGAGATTTTTTTTTTTAGTTGTTGAGATTTCGAATCGGTCAAATCTCGCTATGCCATCTATTGATAAATAAATTTGTAAGTTATGATGTACATATAGCACAACCAAAAATTTAATTTGTCTCAATTCAATCATTTACCTTCAATTTTGGTTTCAAATTTCACCATTTCGTCATTTATCATAATCCTCATTTTACCATTTTTGTATTTTGGGTGTTACATAGCAATTACGTAGAAGATCAATTACAGTATGGCTACCAACTACATAATTTTCTTCAGCTTGGGGGATGATAGGTGATAAAATGTGACCATGAAAATTGAAATTCGTGACTCAATTGAGACAATTAAAGTCTAGTGATACAATTGAATTGTCGTTGAAAGTATAATGACCATTGAAGAAATTTACCCCTGTGAGGCCAATTGATTTAGCGGATATAAGTTGTTCGAGTTTAGTATGTTCAATTATTCACGAAAATTCTATGACCATTGAAGAAATTGTTCGTATGAGGATATACACTTGGATTGAAATTGAGGTATTTAGCGCCTATAAACCCAGCACGCCTTCAAACTCGTTTAGAAAATATGTGGAATGACTTTGTTAATATGATCGGTTTAACACGGGTATGAGATCTTCACGATTTCATATTGCAAACACTTTGAGATTTCTCGATTCCTTTGAAGGGATATAATATGATTGTAACAAGATAATATACATAGGCTGTTGGTAATGATTGACACCGACAATATCCTACTCGATAAGTAGGAAAGTTTATTGTGACGATGCAATACAAATCACACATCATATTATTTCTAAACAAAAAATAATAATAAATAAATAAATAAATAAAAATAAATAAAATTAAGTCCATGTTTGATCCCTTTTCCTTAGAATTCATTTTTTTCAAAGTCGTTTTCAATCACATATTTTATGAAATCCACAACTTTATTAACTTTTCAATCATACAATTCACTAAGTTTTGTTTGATCCTTATTTTTTAAAAACTCATTTTTTTTCCCAAACTCATTTTTAATCACAAATTCTTCCAATAAAATAATTTAACACTCAGACCCTTTTTATTTTTTTTTATTTTTAGATACACATTATCCAAAAAATCACTATTACAATTTTTTTTTATTTTTAAAATGAGCTCGAATAGACCCTAACTTTTATTAAAATCTATTAATCTTTTAATTTTTATCAAAACCAAATAGGGGCTACATTTCACAAAATAATCAACGATAGAATTTGACTAGTTGTTAATTTGTCAATTTGTCATAATGGACCTGCAAGTTGCAATTGAAAGCTTTTCCTAAAAGATCAATGCAGTTGAACTTCGGCTTCAAATCTGCAAAGCTAAGATTGGAATATATAATATGAATTCAATTTTTGTTTATTCAATTATTTTGACTTTTTCTTTCATATATTAGGTCATTCTTCTCTTTCTAGTGAAGTAAATTTCATCCCCGATTTAGTGAAATCTTAATTAGATCACTAAATTTTAATTTGTTTTAATAGAATTATTGAATTTCAATTTAATTTCAAATTTCATTACTCTATCACGGTCCATCACTTATCATCCTTTAAAATGATAGAAGTTGCTTTATTAACAGTTATACTATAACCGATTTTTCATGTAATTGTTGAGTAGAACCCTAAAAATGAAAATGGTAAAAATGAGGGTTATAATCTTTAGATTGAATGGTTAAAAAATATATATATTTATTCTTTTTGAACACTTTTATGATGTGACGTAGTGGTAGCTTGACATCACTGATATTACGTTAAACATTCATCACAATGCAACTATCAAATAAGTAATACTCATTAATTTTAGAAACAGTACTGATGGAATTGTGAAATTTGAGACTAAATTAAAGTTCAATGACCTAATTGAAATAATTCAAAATTTAATGATTCTAAAATTTCAGTAAATTTCAATCCTCCTAGTGGCAATAAATTATGATGCTTTCTCCTTGAGGAAAAAATAACTTAGTCTATTCATTCCAGTTTGGATTGTTTTCAATTCCCAAGTCATTGCTTTGAATATGTGTGTTTGGTTAGAAAAGTATATGCTGCTAATATAATAGTTAAGACTATGGAAAAGAGATT
>CAIGRN010166708.1:2111-12280 GCA_903798345.1 Fraxinus anomala | reverse complement strand
AAAGACTAATACCCCTTATAATAGATTTAGCAACAAAAACCCAACTGTTGGGAGTAGACGTTTTTATGCCGAAGAATCATACTAAAATTTTCCTATTTTCTAGCTATTTTATAATTGAAATAAACTATTACATGGAATGAAAATTACAACTCAAATAGACTAATATTTATAATGTACGATTAAAATTGGGGCAAACTGTGACTGCGATAGGATCACGAGACTGAATGAAGCCGCGATCCGTGATACCAAGTCGAGTCAATAATGCATTTCACTTCTCTTCTAATAATTAACCTGAGTGCCCACCAAAAGCCATGGCGCTGTGCCCGTGTGTGAAGAGTTAGTACCAGAACAACATTGAAAAGTGAAATCACAGGGCAGCTACGAGGATAATCGAGAAGAATCGAAACTTAGCTCATCAACTTGCACTCATGAACCATTTCTTGGTAAGTGATTCGACCCATTTATTTCAATTTTCTGTTTATTTGTTCGTTTTACTGATCGCTGAAGTAAAGAGTTGGAAAAGGAAAGCCTGTTCGCAATGTGTTTGATGAAATTCCTGTTTGATAATCTGTGTATATTTTCATTTTTATGCTCTTATTATTTACAGAGGAAGTTTTCAAACAAAACCTCCCTCATACGTGTAGTTGCTTTGGCCTCAGCTGGGTCTGGTCTATTGTATTCCACCACCGCCCCGGATTCCAGTAAGGACTCCAATTCATTCTTTTTATAGATTTAAACTATTCTTTTATCAATTTATCTGTTTGGGTTCTTCAATTAATTGAAATATTTTGAAATAAATAAATAAATTGTTGGGATCTAATTACTTCATATGATCGGTTGTGGTGTTAGAAACATCATTTTTGGTTTCAATTCCTCCACCATTGCGGAACTCCGAAACGCGGCCATGGAAAACTTTGGAAGAGAAATTTCCTCTGCCTGCATTGATTTCCTTAAATCCTACACAGTACGGTATGCCAATATTTCTTCAGAATTTTTGCTTTTGTACTGGTTTTTAGTTTTCCCGTTTACAGGAGCAGTTGCTCTGAAGCAGGCTCGTTGACTGGATATGCACGTATATTTACTTTCTTGTCACTTTATATAATTAATACCATGTAATTGTAGGTGTTCTTCAAGTATCTTTTTCGAGACCCGATGCTGTTCCACCTCCAGACATGGGTAAAGAAGCTTCCGGGGATCTTGGAGGTAGTCCCAAACATTCTTGCAACTGTTTGGGTCGAGATACTATTGCTAATGCAGCTGCTAAGGTTGGTCCAGCTGTTGTAAATTTGTCAGTGCCACAAGGTATGCCTTTTCTTTTCGAATATTGCCAATTTGCAGGCTGATTAATATCTACAGAATCTGAATCGGTCATGTTTGACACTTTTGTAGGTTTTCACGGGATGACAGTGGGAAAAAGCATAGGATCAGGAACAATAATAGATGACGATGGTACTATTTTGACTTGTGCTCATGTAGTGGTTGATTTTCAAGGTTTGAGATCCTCATCCAAAGGGAAGGTCTGTATTTAAAATTTTAAAACCTTTCAATTACAAATTAAGTTATTTTAGGCAATATATATGCACCAACTCAAGGCACAGATGCTAGGCACGTGATAATTGCGTGCAGTTTAAACCTATAAACATGCAAGGCTCAAATCAAATTATTCATAAAATGTTTTTATTGAAAGGGTGACACTTCTACTATTTATTAATGCCTTCTCCACTGTCTATGAGATCGACATAGATTATATTACCATCCTTATATGATTGTATTTACCATATCAGGATGATTACGTACCATAGTTGTACATTACCATATTAGGTTGATTACATACCATAGTTGTACATATTTCTATTCCTATATAGTGAAAGCGATCCCAGAAGGGAAAACTATTCAGCCAAACTTTGTCACCCACTACATTGTACAACACGAAATTAAAATCACAAGTCATCATTGAAACAAGAAATTAAAAATTTACCACAAGCTTTGTACATATTTGATTACATACCATAGTTGTACATATTTCTATTCCTATATAGTGAAAGCGATCCCAGAAGTTTTTACCACAAGAACATTATCTCTCTCTTATGTAAGTCGTGATTACAGTGGAAAATGCATAACTAGGACAGCAAGATAGACTCAAGTTTCAGAAATCAATTGCCAATTCAGCATCTGTAAAATCCAATTAGTGAGCCAGTTGTGCTGAAAGAAACAACATACAATCACACACTACTTAAGCAATTCATAATAAAAAGAAGTTTCATAAAAGTGAAAAAGCTACACCATATTCAAAAATATAAGTACGCCCCTGTTCGACACATTCTTTCAAAATACATTATTTCATAACTCATTTTTAACCACACATTCTTCAATAAAATAATATTTTTCATACATCAATAATTTTTCTTTAAACCACATATTTCCCATCATATCACTATTTAAAATGCATTCTTTCCTTAATAATATCCATCAAACACACTCCCTGTATATTGCAATTCTAGGGTTGAAGCACCAGACAACAATGTGTTGATTAAACAGAGATTCCCAAAAAAAGTCATAAATAGAGCTCAACAAGAGAAAGCACGGACTGTTAAGAGCATCCCACAAGAAAGCACAAAGGTAGGTAAAGCGAAAGCAATAAGCTAAATAGTGGATCCACGACAGAGCACCAAGCTAGATAGTGCTTTATGAGAAAATGTTTTCCCCTAGATAGAGTGTCCAGGGAGAAAGCAATATACACTCATGACTCAACACAAATATTATTATCAATAAACTAAGTTTAAGTCATTCACCTTCAAAGTTTTAAATGAGTGATCTTACAAGCTTTAATACGATCTTAATTCTTGTTAATATAAAAGCAATGTTGTAAATGAAGTCTTCAAATCTCATGATTCCTTATCTCTGCCTGAAAATGTATATCCTTCACTTTCCAAGCCTCTTAGTATCTTCAGTGACATGTTCGCTTAATTAATGAAGGTGTCAGTTAAAATCTTATTATCAATGTTTTATTGATATTGTCATACTTGCTAATATCTATATGTGTGTATTTTTAACATACTGATTTATTAATTCAAATATTTATGTATGACTGCTTAACAGGATTCACTGCAAATAATAGCTTGACTTTTATCCTACTTCTCTCCTTCATTGACATTGTATGCAGTTATTGATATACGGGAGAGTTATTATTATTTTTATTTTTTATGCATATTACACTATAGGTTAAATTTAAATTAATTTATTTTATTGCGCACTCGTGGATCTTGGATATGAGATGACACGAAAAACATACTGTTGCCACAGGTTGAAGTCACTTTGCAAGATGGTCGTACATTTGAGGGAACAGTGGTGAATGCTGATTTACATTCTGATATAGCAATTGTAAGAATAAAATCTAAAACTCCACTTCCAACAGCAAAACTTGGCTGTTCGAGTAAGCTTCGACCAGGGGATTGGGTGGTGGCTATGGGCTGTCCTCTCACCCTTCAAAATACTATCACAGCCGGTATTGTAAGGTAATTCGGTAATTGGACAGCATGATATCCTTTCTTCTTCTACCATCTGAAAGTTTCGAATTTGTTTTAAGTTGACATGCATCTGTGGCGTTGTTTTAAGTTAACATGCACATACACATATCAAAGAGAAACTGAAGCTATGAGCTACATCATGACATTCACATTATTCTATCCTGCCATCTTATTTTGACATATATGTGATGTAGATCTCTTCTGTATTTGAAAAACATGTATTTTCTTTACTGATGCCTTCATTTTGTGTTACTTTTCTACCAATTGCATATAGTTGTGTTGATCGTAAAAGCAGTGATTTGGGTCTAGGAGGAACACGAAGGGAGTATTTACAGACAGATTGTGCAATTAATCAGGTAATAGAAATATATTTTCTCCTTCACCTGTTTCTTCATAATTACACAACTCCCATCATTCTTCCTCATGGGGTTTCCCAAGGGGCGTATCATAGTATAAATCATAAATGCCTTGCTGACTAATAGTCCATCATTCTTCCTCATCAGGTAATAGAAATGTGTTTTTCCTTAGTTAATGGTAATTGGGGAGCATAATATACAATTTGGTTTGATTTCTATTAGACAGTAGTCCATTTTCATGAAGTTGCTGAATAGTATAAATCATAAATGCATTGCTGGGAGTGTAGGGATTTCCAACTTTATCTTACATGGTTCGAGATTTATAAAGATGATTGATGGGTCACGTGCTCTAGTATTGCCTATATTCAAGCTTTTTAATGTTACTATTTGCAACAAAAAGGATAATCCAAATGAAATATATCTTCAACTTGCCAGGAATCTTTACATTCCTAAGAACGAGGAGCTGATATGTCTTTTGTCAACTACCCTTTCTTCTCATGATCTTTGGTTAACAGCTAAATTGAACTAGAGTTTATCATGCCTTGTCATTTGTGGCTTCTTGTTCATTCATGTCTTGGATGTAGGGTAATTCTGGAGGACCTCTTGTCAACATTGATGGAGAAGTAATCGGTGTTAATATCATGAAAGTATTGGGAGCTGATGGGTTGAATTTTGCTGTACCAATCGATTCAGTTACCAAAATTATAGAGCACTTCAAAAGAAATGGGTATTGTTTTCTGATGTTCTCATGATTCAAATAAGCTTCTCTGGATCAGACACATACATTGTTCTTGAAGTTACCTCATCATCTCTATCTGATATTTAGCAATCATTCTTTGGTTGTTCTAGTTGGATGTCGCTTGACCCTGAATCCAAGTTAATTCTGAACCCCTGTAAAAGCTGATTCCTAATATTTATGGAGTAATACTTGCGTGTTATTTACCGAGTTCTTGTTATTAGACAATATATATAAGGTCTTAAGTAAACTGTGATGTATTGCACACGATCCAGGTGAAATTGTCCTGAATTGTTTTCAGATTGCATCTCGACAGGTGATGCATTTTCAAACTCCAGACTCAAATTATGAAAATTCAATATCTAATTACCCTACCTCCCCTCCCTACCCCAACCAAAAAAATAAATAAATAAAATACACCTACACACTTATTTTTGCGCTTACAAATCATATCTTAATTTATTTAAAAATTTGATGAACATTAGTGGAATGAATAATTGATGGTGCAGAAGAGTTGTACGACCATGGCTTGGCTTGAAAATGATTGATCTCAATGACATGATTGTTGCACAGCTGAAGGAAAGAAATGCTGCTTTCCCAAATGTCAGCAAAGGCATTCTTATACCTATGGTAGGTTGTTCATGGCTTCACAGTTAACTGTTTTGTACTAAGCTCTGTTTCATTAAAAATCCNGTTAAATAGTTGGGAAAAGTTGTTGGTCCCATAGAATTTGTGGTTGAAATTGATTTAAAAAAAATCTTTGACGAACAAGCCTTAAGTAGCTAGACATGTCTGATTTTTGTCAGAAAATTTAGGAAAAGAAAGCAATGAAGAGGGGTCGTGCTGATGCATCCTTAAAAAGCAGCAATGACGAAGTGCTGTTTCCTTTTCTCTGGAGCACCTAGAAAATGAACCAAACTTTCTATATAAGTTTCAACTTGAAGAGCGAGCCTTAACGGATCATTGCTTAGTTCCAGTACTAGTTGCTTCTAATTTGTTAATAACATATTTCTGGGCTGACATATGTCTCACAATGAGGTAGTTTGCTCCTGTACTATTCCATTACTTCATTTAAAAAGTCAAGTTTTCTTTTCCACCACAAAATGTTATCGCTACTCAAATCAGTGGGTGAGCTCCCCAATCTTTTATAAAATGTGGAATCAATTCTCCATTCTTTGAAAATGAGGTTTTGACCATCCAATCTATTCAATCTTGTGAGATTGGATTCCCATACGATGGAATTTGTTATTTTTGCAGATATTTATTTAAGTTAAATGAAGGACATAATGGTTGAATTCAGGGTTTGTTAAGGAATGTAGAATCAACGATTACATAAAATCTGGGATACCCTTCGAATTTGGACAATCAACAATGACTTACTTCCTGATTCATTTTCATTTATTCGGGCATGTAAATAATCCATATATTGAATCCACTTTTTTCTTTAAACTTCTCTTCTATCAACATTTTGTGTATCTTATTGTATCTTAGTTACAATTGGTTTTGAGCTGTAGAGAAGCATCAGACATCAGTGCTTATTTAGGTTCATACATGGGGCTAAAATGTCCATATGATGGCATGATAAAGCCATAAAGGATATGGAGGGAGCCAAAAACATGAAATAAATGAACCTTACGGAAATGTTCAATAGAAAAATGTTGGTAATGTGGGTTGTTGTTTATTGATGAATGAAAAAATTGTAATCAATTACTTTGGATCATTGATTGATAGTTTTAGAATGATAGAATGTTGTTTATACAATAATTTTTGCAACAAAGGCACCTCGTGGGCTAAGTTTTATTTAGAAAGTGCACATATTTGTATCAGTATACCAAAATGCGTGATATGCATTAATGAATTCTTGAATTTGTATACCAGCTGCAGAATATGCAAATTAGTCATTGCTGTATAAGTTCTCAAGAAAAAAGTAATCGTAATATTTTCTCATCCAGGTATCACCAGGGTCCCCAGCTGATCGTGCTGGATTTCATCCTGGAGATGTTGTTGTTGAATTTGGGGGGAGGCCCGTTGAAAGCATTAAGGAGGTAATGACATTCCTTCTGAATTATGGATATTATTTTCTCTGGTTAATAATTAAACAATAAAAACAATTGTAATGAAGAATTGAAACCAGAGAGGTTTGACTGCCCATGGTGTTGGTAGTTAAAATCTTGTCATTCTTTCGCCTAGTTTAAGGAAGGTTTTAGGCTTGCATTTGGTTGTCAGGGTTGTTACTGAGCCTGCAATAGAAGCATGTAGGTTCTGATACCTATAGTAGTTGTCGTATTTCTCTTTTCTTGTCTTACCCATTCTACTATAACTAGTACACATCAATCTTAACTTTCTCTTTTCCCCTACATTTATCTTCTGGTCATTTTGTCATTTAACAGCCCAACTCTCAATACCACAAATCGTAGCAGGTTTAATGAGTGCTGAAAAATTAACCTTTTATAACCTTGTACAAAATTTGCCCACAGAATTCAAATAGCACTTCTCTACTCATGTAAACCACTCTAATCTTATGTTCATATCCTCTTTAATTCCTCGTTCATTGTTAATAATCAAATCTAGATCCTTGAACAGTTTACTTTTTGGGACAACAAGATCCTCTATTGTGATTGCATTACTATCCTTATTTCCTAATTTACTAAAACGACACTGCATAAACTCATCTTTGTTTTGCTTAACCTAAAGCCTTGAGATTTTAAAACTTTCCTTCAAGGTTCTACACTCCTGGTTTAATCAACCGAAACTATGCCAATAACTAGTAACATACACCGTTGAATTCCATCTGGATATTTCTAGCAAGCTTATCCACGATTACAATTTAAAGCGAAAATAATACAAGAACTTCACACATAACCTTGATGCAAGCCAACATTTTTTGAAGACACAATTTAAATAAATAAAGTTCTTCCTTGTCTTGTAATTTAAACTTTTAGATAAAATGGTCAACATGTATCATAGTAAACAAAGATCCTGGATTCGAGTCTTAACACGATTCATATAAAAATTGTAGTATGCAACAAGCTTTCGATGAAAAAAATGAATTCAGCATGTACGTAGGGGCTGTGTCAAAGACACAATTTAATTAAATAAATTTGCCCACTCTCTAGCATCTTAATGAGGTAATTCAATGGCATTGATATAAATGTAGATAAAGAATATTGAATGTTATTCATGTTCTATTTACTACTTACACGAATGACCACTTTCAAGGTTCATACTTGATAATAAAACCCTCTTTTTTGAATTATGTTCTTTTAAGTATTATATTGTTTGGTTCATAAGTTGAGTACCTAAAAAAAAAATATTAGGACGTCAAATGACCTTTATATTTTTGTATGAATCCTTGGCTTTCTTTAATTTACTCTGTTCCTTTTGCCTTCCTTGCTGTTGACTTCGGTTCACATATGTTTTCTACAAAAACCGAATATCACTGTTTTATCTTTTCAGGTTATTGATATTATGGGAGATAATATTGGGAAACCATTTAAGGCTGTTGTGAGGAGGGCAAATACTAGTTCCGTAACTTTGACTGTAATTCCAGAAGAAGCTAACCCCGATATGTGAATGACATTGGTTTCGCCTTGATTTTCTTCCTTTGGGTATCTAGTGCAGCATTCGACTATTAGTAAGTCTTTGACATAGATTTTTACATTGCAATGAGTTGTTAAACGATGAGTACACTGCCTGTTGTTTAGTATGTTTTTGGGTATTATGAATCGATGCTGAAGCTGATAGACATGCCCTTGGTTATATTGACGCACTACTCCTTGTTCACTTATATGGTAAAATGTACATTTCGCAATAGCCCCATCTCTTCCCTTATCCGTCTTTCCCCTTAACTTTTCCTTTCTGTTTTTGGTAGCATGTGATCTGATGCATATTAGTTAGAAAAAAAATAAAAAAAATATTAGTTATCTGCAAATGGGATATCAAAAAATTAGTTATCTGCAAATGGTGTGCCTGAGTCAAGAATTTTTGTTGGAGGGGCACACTAATTGGCCTGGTTCTTTGTAATGCATTTTTTGGTTTGAAAATTTGTTAAGTGATGAGTTCTGAATAATGTGTTGAAGATGGCTGTTGAAAACGTATTGAATAATTTTTTTTTAATTCTTTTAATTTCTATTTTGATATCACCTTCTGTAACTTATTTTTTGACTATGTTTTCAATTGTTGAGATAAGTGTTTGGTACCATTTCGAAGTATTCACGACAAATTTCATAAAACATCATGGGGCATCTAATAGAGGGCAAATTTTGCCACATAGGGTTGGTGGAAAATTGGCGGAGGGATTAAACTGGAACTCGCTTGTAACTTAAGTGATTAAATTGGAACGTTTTGCACTTAAGTACCAAGTTGACATTCTGCTTAAACTTTAGTGACCGAATGTGTAATTTACTCTTTTTAATATATTGTTTGAGTAGCAAGTTGGTCTTCCACTTTTGAAAAAATGAACGAATCAATCTTCAATATATCATTATTACTACACAAACATCCTCAATGAAGGAAACATTTAAAGAATCACACTTTTAATGGAAGAGAATTGGATTATATGTTTACAGTAAGGAAATATAATTGTAACAAACTTAGGGATGTAAATTTGCCCCGTCAAACTCGATACCTGCCCCTCCCCTCGCCTCCCCTCCCCTCCCCTCCGGCACCACAATTGTCTAATTATTAAAAAAAAATCTAGATCTATTTGTATTCACTAGCCCAAATTTTTATGCTCAAATCCGAACGGATTACCCAAATCTATTATCTCAATTCCCTAATGACCCACTTGCTCAGACTTTACGAGAAAAAGGGGGTTGACCTGCCCTGCCTTAAGTGGGGATGGGGTACCCTGTCGTGTCCGTTGCCAGCCCTAAACAAACTTGAGGATAATTTCCTCTATCGTGTATTGTTATTCTCTTCTAAACAAGTAATCTCGCTAAACACGACACATTATAAACATATATCTCTATGGCTTAACAACATCCAATCAAAGTTTTGCTCTGGGTGAAGGAAATTGAGGTGTTGCACCTGGATCATCTCCCCACGAGCCTCTGGATCAAACTGGCATCTGTAGTAGCTGTTTACACATTAAACAAAACATCAATTCAACTTGAAGACTAATTTCAAATCCAAAAGTCAAAAAATTTATCAATCTGGATGGAAGAAATAATGGAACACAAACTAATCAAACATGTTTCATGGTTTAAAAAGAAGCGAGTTTGTGGTCCACTCAATTCTCTCGTCTAGGAACCAAAGTCCCCCTCGGTTAATAGTGCTACAATGTCACAAAAATATGTATATACCTTCCATCCACGCCAATAATGATCACCGTGTTCTTTTGCTGCTGGCCAAAAGTAACAATATTCCGAATACCTTCTTGAGGCAGTCGAAATCGAGTCTCAGACCATTGAGATTTTAAATACTTGGGAATACCTACATTTTAATAATTTCGAACTTTATTCAGTTCCTAGGTTACAGAAATGAAAACGGAAAATAAACGCGACAAGCACATCAAAACGTAAATATGAAAAAAAAAAAAAAAAAAAAAAA
>CAIGRN010166706.1:0-14418 GCA_903798345.1 Fraxinus anomala | reverse complement strand
ACTACAACTTCCGCTCCTCCACCACAAGTCATAGTTAGTCCTTGTGCTGCATGCAAAATCCTACGGCGAAGATGTATTGAGAAATGTGTATTAGCACCTTATTTTCCGCCGAGTGAACCAGTGAAGTTCGCCATGGCTCATAAAGTATTTGGGGCTAGTAACATCACCAAGTTATTGCAGGTTATAATTAGTTAATGCACACTGAAAGGACATGAAATCTTGTTTAATTTGTTTGAAATTTTCACTTTCTCTCTGCAGAAAATAAATTGTGTCAATAAAAAGGGAAGTTTGGTCATATAAGTAATTCTAAAGAAGATAATTCAAGAAAAGAAGTAGAAGCGATAAGCAAATTAAAGTAAAACTCATTGAGAAAGATAGAGAGAGTATGCATGGAATCAAAGAAAATTCATCTTGCATTTCTCCCAAAATTCTCGACCAAACCCAGTTTTTCTCTCAGACCCCCAGATTAAAGCCTCAATTAATACCAAAAAAATTCTTTAAATGTCTTGAATTAACCTCTAAGTGATCTCATATATGTGGTCATAGACAAGTACAGAGCAAGTTTGGCTAAAACTAAAAAAATTAAAGTTACTGTTAAGTAATTTTTCATCTCAAACATGTTTGGATAACCTTTTTTTTTTTTAAAGTAAATATAGTTGCAATTTTCGACAGAAACTCCTACTTTACATTCAAAATAATGTATTTGCTTATTTCTAACTTGCACTAATTTTTTTTACGTTTTTAAATTAACTTAAAAGGAAACCTTTCAAGCATAGCCAGCTATGCTGGTGGTAACACGAATATATAATTCATATTTCAGGGAGTTCCTGAAAATCAAAGAGCCGATGCTGTTGACAGCATGGTTTATGAAGCCAATGCAAGATTGAGAGATCCAGTTTACGGCTGTGCCGGCGCCATTTGTCACCTTCAGAAGCAAGTTATCGAGCTCCAAACAGACTTGGCAAAGGCTCATGCACAAATCTTGAATATGAAATCCTATGAAATTACCAATTCTGAAGAATTCATTCCAGGAGAAATGTTGCAGTATCAAGAAACCCTAACACCACAGCAGCCATATGATAATTTAAGCAGCAGCTTCTTTGATGACGACTACCAGAGCGTGGCTAATTGGGAACCCCGCTGGAACTGAACAAATGATGAAAAAAGCTATGTCTTTGCACTAAATCTCAAGAAAAACACAGATTTTTATTTATGTAATTTTACACAGCCAAAAGCTACATGCCATCTTATTGCACTGATAAGACATGATAATCCAAGCATATGGATTTTTATTAAGTACTAATTTTACTAATAACATTGCTCATTTTTCTTAAGCCCCAATCAAACATGGTCTTAAAAAGGAAGGCATGCATAAAAGAATAAGGCAATAATGTATATTGTTGGACCAACAATTGTAAAATTTACAGTATAGGAGATGAACATATTTATTTATTTAAATTTTGCATTCAAGTCACTTTTTCATGTGCATACGTAGCTCATTTTTCATCATGTATTTTACATGAGTAAAATTTTCATAAATGAGAGCTCGAGATGTTCAAAAACTTGTTCATTTGTTTTCACAAGTATACGAATCGTGACAAATAATAAAGTAGATTTTTGAGTTTAAGCATCATCCCACAAAGACTAGTATTTAGTATCAACTTTTATTCCAATTCTAGTTTCAATCTAAATTGATGTACTTAACCAATTATAAATCAAATGTTTATGTTTCAACTAATTATACTAACTTAATTTGTGAAGACTTACCGAATTAAGTTAGGTATTTTGATTTCACTTAGGTCAATTTGACATTCATATAATCCAAATTCATTCAATCTCTTTTTTCATATGTATTAATAATCAAATTAACCTATCGTAGCTATTGATGTCTCTCAAGCAATACTATTCCTATTGATACCTCTGAATTTACTATAACTCTATCCACACATATATAAACGCATTCAATTTTAGGAATTCAATCATGATTGTATAACTTATAATTATCTCTCGGTCTTTTATAACACTTATGTTATTTATTGCACGAGCTAAAATCATATATCACCTCTCGATCTCAGTAATATCTCTAAATTAATCAATTGATGACCAAGCAATTGAAGCATTAAACACATAATAAATTATAAATAGATATTAAAGTGGCACAAAATCTTTGAAATTAAATAAACATCAAACTTAAGCTACAATGTTAATCCTAACAACAAATTATTTAGCCAATTATAATTGAGAAAATAAATAATAAAAAGTTGAAAAACATCACCAAGTTCAATACAAAGAATAAAGAAAAAATTCCTAGCGATCGTTGTTACTTGGCATCCAATTTCCAACAAAAGACCATCAATCACTTCTTCAAAACTTGAATTCTTTCGATCATTGTGTTCTTCAACCTTCAAATCACAAATTAAGATATAAATATTGAGGATTCAATGCATTTTGATGTATAATTATGCATCAAGATTGTATATCTAGGCTCTCATAATTTTAGAATGAAAGATTCCTATTTGTAGACCTAATTTAGGTCTAAAATAAAGTTATAAAAAGATTGGGAACCATAATCTTAATCCAAGTAGGGTATCTCAAATTGTTGCAATTTAATATTTTCTTGTGCACTTTGGTCTCTATTTCCTCTTTTAATTCATATAGAGTCCTTACATATTGCAATCGGGGTCCTTCAACTTTCAAATGTAACTCTTTAATCCCGAACTTTGAGAATATGTCCAACTTGATCGTTTGTTATTAATTATTGCTCATTTTCATTCGTTCTTGTCCAATATTGAGTTTTCTCCTAAAATAATAAAAAACACAAAAAAATTAAATATCCAATTCATAAAAGTATTCCCAAAAGTCAAGTTTTGGCGAGCCAAGATAAGTTTAATATTTACACTTATCAAACACCTACAAACTTAAACGCTTGTTCGTTTTCAAATAAAGCAAAATAGAAACTTAACTATACCCTAAACGAATACACTCAACTTGATATATGTAATTCAATATTTCCTCAAAGTGAATATCTAAATCATAAAATTTAAACAAGTTAATGAAACACAAGAATCAAAATAACTTTAGAACTCCACATATCGTATATCCAGCTTTTGAGTGAGTGAGTGTGAGAGAGAGAGTGTGTGTGTGTGTGTGTGTGTGTGTGTGTTTTAAACATTATCAATTCCACCGATACTAGTCGAATCAAATTATGTATTCAACCTCCAAAGTTTCTTTTCCCAAACAAAAACAGTTTCCAAGTATGTGAATATAATCTCTCTTTACTTATTACTCTCTTGGTTTTTCAATTTCTTTTTCCGAAGCCGAACTATAAGTGATATTGATCTGATTTTCATAAGAAATTCAACAATTTTCCAATTCCTAATCGATGACCAAAACTTAGCCGGACAAAGGTAGCACTTGAATATAGTTGTTTTGCTAATACCTCAACATACTTTGGTGTGTTTGCTTTTCTTTTCTTTTCTTGGTCCCTTTTTCTATTTTCAGGATCTTTCTGATTTTCGAAAATAGTTTTTCAGCTCAAATGTCGGATTTTGTTTCGTGAGTACCATCTGGAAACGTTTTTCGATTCAACACATTTTTTTATAACGTCGAACTTTTGAGGTCAAATTCTGTCGTTTGGAGCTTCATTTTAGCATTTTCTGTTTTGAATCAGTTCAAGGCTATTTTCATCATTTTTACAATATTTAGTTTTATTCGGATTTGTTTGATAGTTTTTTAGATTATTTAGAATTGTTTATAGAATTAGAATTTCACTTTATTAGGAATTGTTTTGAGTCTATAAATACTCGTTAATGTTGTAAAAATAACTCATTCGATTCTTGATTAATAAAATATTTTAGTTTTCCCAGGTGGATTTCAAATAGTTATCACTTCTATTGGAGCGAAATTCGAGCAAACACACATTTGTATGTTACGAATAAGATACTTTTATTATTATTTATGTTTACGTCCTGCATCAGGTGATATCAGAATCGACGGGTTGACGATCTTACTACCAAGATCGGAGAGATCTATCAATTGTCACTACCGATTGTTGGTAACAATGAACAGAATCATCAACTTGGCAATAAGGAAATCAACCATGAATGGATCGCGGAGCCTCTAGTTCAAATAGAAAATAATAGGAGACTTGCAGTAGAAGAAAGCAAATCGAATGTCAAAGATAAGGAAGAGAAAGAAGAAGAATATATCGATGAAGCTTGTGGACAAGAACAACGAGATTTTTTATGTATTGTCAAGAAAATCTTATGCTCACCCAAGCAGAAAGATTTAACTTAGCGTGCAAAGGTCTTTTAGGCCAATGATGTTGTTCGCATTCAAATCATAGACAGTTGCAGTTGTGAAAATCTGATGATGAAGAAGCAAGTGCATCATCTGAAGTTGCCAAACGAATTACGTCCGGATTCTTATCAAATTGGATGGATTAAGAAGGGTTCACCTATTCAGGTTACTCAAAGTTATTCTAAATGGGTTTTAATATGATTCTAACTGCGGTGATTAGTTAATAATGAATTATATACGGTCTTAAAAGATTCCAAAGTTTTTAATTTACACAATTAATTTAAAAGTTATTCATAAGCGCAATCAAGAATGAATGTGTGCTCAATTTGTTCAAAAGTCAAATATAAAATAATGAAATTCTAGTAATACTAAAAATTCAATAGTTCATACAAAGTGATTCAGATTTTGATTATAGATATAAACAATATTATTATTGGATATGAATCATATATTATTCAAGTTAAGTCACACAAAAGCATGCATAATTAAAGCTGCTTCTTTTTTTTTTTTTTTTGACTTGCGCCTTTTTTTATTATCTGTTTTAATTTGTTATTTTTGTGGGTTTGTTTTGATTTTATCTCTTGACATATTTACCTTTGTGGGGTTTTCGTATTTTGAGCTGCATTATTTAAAACCTTCAAGTTTTGTTTTGTTTGAATAATTTACTTGGGGATACATTTTTCTTCGAAGTTAGTTAATTCTAATTATTTTGATTTTTTTGTTAATTCAACTACAAGATTGTTGTATCATTTGTTAGAAATTTTAGGTTGGTTGTTGAATATATTGTCGTTTCTGGTGAATTGGAATTCTTCTAGTGAAATCAATTGAATGTTGAATATCTTATTCGATGACACTGCAAGCCAACGGTTTGATTCACGTATCTTTAATAGTGCCAGTACCTGAAATTGGGGAAAATTTGAAAGATTGAGCAAGATTTTTCATGGGAAATGGAATATAATAGCTCAAAAGAAAAAGAAGTGGCTGTTGATATCGAGAGTGGGGGTGCAAGTGGAGGAGCTGATACAAGAACTGGTCCCCAATTGGGAAAGAAACAAGGGAAGAAATTGTTGAACAAGCTTACTTGTGGAGTTTTGGGCTTAAATGGATCAACTAAGGATGAGCCTAGCAGCAATCTTCGAAGGTTGGTTAAGGATTCTTATGAACCTGTAGAATTGTTGATAGACAGGGGCCCTGGTGATCAACAGAGTCATGAGCTTTTGCCTCTTATAGAGAAGAAACATGAGAAAGAGAGACCGAAAAATGGAAAGCCTAAGAAGGCGGCTGCCAAGCCTCCACGACCTCCTAAAGGTCCATCCTTGGATGCTGCTGACACGAAGTTGGTTAGAGATATTTCTGAGCATGCCACTAAGAAGCGTGAGAGGATTGAAAGAATGAAAGCGTTAAAGAAGAGGAAAGCAGCCAAAAAATCATCACCATCTTCCACCAGTACCATATCTGCAATGATCATTACAATCCTTTTTTTCCTTGTGATAATCTTTCAAGGTATTATCATAATGCTCTTTCTCCTTGCTATTTTTCATGCCATTTATTTTGTATCCATGTCCTCCACCATGGTAGTTTATCAGATATGTGGATCTAGTAATTTCTAGAATAACCTGGTTTTCAGACTGGTTTTTATCACGAGTTCTTCAAATTTGGTCGCTTACTTATTAGATATCCATTGAGGCTTTTAAGGAAGTCGTGACTTTAATTTATAATTATGATATCTAAAGTAATAACTAGATTATATATGCTTTTGATTTTTGCCTTTGTTTGATAAAACTTTTATCAACTTTCCAATGGGTCTTACTTCAATTTTAACAACACATTTAATTGGCCCACGGTTTTTTATCAACTTTTCTCAATCACTTATTTGATCAAATTTTATCAAAATTTGCTAAACTTTTATCTAAAGCTTTGTGATTAAGCCCCCTTAACTTGTTTTTACAATTAGGGAGCTTGGTTCAATCAACAGCTGTTGCATTAGTTGATTTGGATGCGAGGAGAATGCCAGTTAAAGTACTTTTTCACGTGAATGCTTAAATTTAAGAGGTCACGTTATTTAAGATTGTCATAAAGGAGAAAATGAAGAAGATGCTAATAACACCTGAGTAGGTTGGACAAAATGGATATTTTATATGGATTATTAAATGCAAAATGTTGATAATATTAACATAGTAGAAGTAGAGATTTTAAGACGGAAGAAATAAGATTTTTATAAATCTTTTCTAAATTAATAAAATTTGAAACTACTTCTGGTTGATCTTCTAACTCTAACTCTAACTCTAACTCTAACTCTTCTTCTAAATCTTTAGAGTCTTCTAAAAGGTTCTTTTTACATTCTCCTGGAATTTTACACTTACAGTCTTTGTAGATTTCTAACTCTTTTCCATGCTTATTTTTTTATTTTGTCTTAAAGGGTCCCACCACGCTTCTCTGCAAACTCTGATGTGGTTGGTCTTATGTGTAATTGTACTGGTGCAAATAATGTCTCTTTATGAAAATGTATAAAGACTCTACTTATTACTATACTACCATTCTGTCCTAATAAAAATGAAAGTCCTAAAAGCATGTCTGATCCTATATCTAAGGGTCTTACATGTGTTTCTTCTGGCATAGGGTATACCTGACTATAATCTCCGCAATTTGTTAAAAAACTAATTGTGCCGTCTTGTCTAATAATTTCTGTGTAAGTATGCAACTTACTTCTAAAAGTTCTTGTGGACTAAGGTCTGTCATTCCAAATTCTTTAGGATAATAATTCTAGGCTCATAAGGTCTATCTCCTGGTTCTAAAACTATATTAAAATGATTAGCAAATGTCTCTTACTCCTCACCTGATTCTTCTTCAATGTCTTGAGAAGTAGTTGTCTGATATCCTGAGAATCTAATAGAGGTTTCTCCTCTACTACTCCTATAGGATACTGCTTGTTCTGGAGTAATGACAGTCTTGTCTTTTTCTACAAACTTCTGTATATTCCATTCTTGTCCTGCTAAAAAGTTCTGAACTAATACATAAAGGTTTAACTAGTCTAATACCATTGGTTGCCATTAAACCACCAACTCTTTGATTTGTACTGAATACTTAATGTTACTGTCTGTTCCTGCTCTTCCTATAAATCCTATGCATACTAGTAAATTGTCTCCTTCAGTCTGGTCTTCATAACCTTTTGTCTGAATACCTATTCTTATATGCTTTTGGAAGTCTTCTAAGGTCATTAAAAAGTCTGGTGAACAATAAAAGATTCCATGATTCTGATTCATGTCAACTTCTATCATTCCTATCATAGCTCTATCTGGGTCTGTTCGTCTTTTATCATACAAGGTGACAAGTACTTTGGCACCTGTATTCTTTCTTCCTAATCCTTTGATACCTATAACTACTAATCTTAGATGCATATACTTAAAATGTCTTTGTTTAAGCTTCTTTAAAGATTCTGGTGATCATAAAGCTAAATTTACTTTCTCATTAGCTAAACGTCTAATGTTCACTTTACGCTGGTGTCTAAACAGGCTTGTCCTTCCTCCAAACATTCCTACTTGGTAAAGGGATTCTGGTGTAAGAACATTCAAACCTCTAGTTCTAAAGTTCTCAAAGTCTTGTTCTGGGTCTATAATTTCTTCTAATTGTAAATTGTTTACAAGAAGTTTTCTCCAGATTTCTCAAAGTTTTTAGGGGACCCCTAAGGGGAAACCCTTCTCTTTCTTAAAGGTATGAAAGACCGCACTCCCATGCATGTATAGTTTTAAATTTTTGTTCTTGATAATTTAGGATTTACTTGCTTTCATATCATGTTTATTTACATCCATAACATATGAGTCAGCTGCAAAGCTTGACGTTTAGAATGTGAAAAGCTGTTGTTTACATTCATAACATGTAAGTTACTCCTTAATGACGTTTAGGAAATTTAAGGAGAAAAATTATTTATATCTATGACATGAGAATCACTTGCAAAAGTTGACGTTTTTAACAAGTAGAACAAAAGATATCTTCATCTGTAATACAAGTGTCATTTGCAAACATGGCGTTTGAAACGATTAAAAGAATAATTTTCATAAGGGCGGAGGTGAGGGAGCGCCAACTGGGCAGTTGAAGGGGAAGAGTAGTACCCGTGTTGTAAGTCCTGGTGTTAAGCAGAAACCGGCAAGCCTTTCTTTCATATTCTAAAAAAATTTTAAATGATAAATCTTGGTTGTATTTACAGTGGATATTTGGTTGCAAAAGTTTTGAACGAAAATCTTTGTCATGTTTATAGTGGATAATATTTCTTCAAGAAAGTCCTGAACGAAAATCTTGTCATGTTTATGATGAATAATTTGCCTTCATATATCATTCTAGATGCATAAATCTTTGTCATGTTTATGGTGGATAGCTTTATTATAAAAATCATAAAACAAAAAATCCAAAATATTTTATTTTCAGGGAGTCAGTAGATCATCCTTAAGAAAATAGAGATAGGGAAGTACCTAGGAGAATATGATTTATTGAGAAAAGTTTTATTTTATGAACAGAATTTTATTTTTAAAGAAAGAAATTAAAAGAAGAGAGAGAGCCATCTCTTAAAGCGACACTCAGCTTGAAAGGATTAATATCCTTTTAGAATTATCTACCGAAAATACTTTTGGTAGATAATTAGAAATAAAGACTAGATTTTTAAGGGAAAAATCTGAATTTAGACAGGAACTTAGAGATCTCAGAAGAGAACTCTTAAGTGTTTAAATCTAGAACATCCCTTTCTAGACATTCTATACTTTTTCTAGAAAGACCTTTGTTCAGAAGAGTATGTTGTAAAGAATAAAATTTTTAATAAGAATATAGTCCAACACCATGTAAGGTATGGATAAGTTAGGGGATCGAGGAATGTCTTGCATAAACTAAAGAAGCTTCCATTCAAATGAACGATGTGATCTTAGTTGAACATACTTGGAGAGTAAGGTATGCAAAATAATTTGATATCATTGAACCTCAGTGGACGAAAAAGTATTTTTTGTAGCTTATTTTGTTTCCGTCGTGGTCAGTCATGAAAAAAAATTGTCATCTCTAGATATTTGATGTTGCAACAAAAAGCATTTTCATCAGGTAAGTTTGACACCTGGCTGCTAGTGTCTTAACATGTAATCGATGCCCCTCCTCTTGTTAAGGAAGTTCTTAGTCCGTCTTTTATAAATATTTAAGCTTCTTATGATTCTGTTCCTATGATTTGCCTCAGAGATACTGTTATGACTGTAATTCTGAGGATCATAAACACTGTAGAACTTATTTGAATTTCTTTACATTTATTTCATAATCTATCAAACATGGTTACTAACTATTGACCGTGAAATAATAATTAATAAATTCCTCTCATCTAGCCAGCTTTTCCTTCCTAAACTCTCTGGTTCAATGCTCACATAGGAGAAAGAGGAGAAATAGCTATTTGGGAGAGAGTTACTCAATTTTGCATGCCTTTCGCGGTTCCTAGCTATGCATATTTATAGATTTCTAATGAGACATTGAGGGTAATTAAGTCCTTTTTGCTAACGACACATTTTGGCTCTTCAGAATGCTCGCTCAACTCCCAGACTCGCTTGTGATCCTTTATAAATATTTATTTTCAACACTTACTGGAGAGTATATGCTGGCATGATCAGTGACTCCGTTAATTGACCGAAGGAATAGACTCCACTTGGAATTTTTCATAAATTCATTTGGCCAGATTTTGACGTATTCCGAATCTTAATATGTAATTTCATCCCAGAAGTATGTGAATTGGCGTTTGTATTTATAAGCGAATGTAAATATTTCTTTCCAGGTATTTAATATTACATTATAATCTCCGAACTCGTATAAAAATGTTCCGGATAGATATAGATGGTGCTGACATTTGTAAATATATTTGGAAATAGCTTTGACAACCTACTCTTTCAGAGGATTAAAGCATTGAAATTCCCATAGCTTAAGGTGTTGATTCCTTGTTTTGCAGGACTTGGTTCCACAAAAAGTTTAACAGAGACATTGTTGGTTGCTCACGAGCCAGGAATAGAGACAAAAAGCTTGATTTCTGTCGAGTTTTATAATCATACGTTTTCAACTGCTGGCGTTCGGGCCTAGTTCAGAATCTCAAGTACATTCTCTTTCTCTTCCCTGAAACCTTTTTTTTTTGTTTTTGCTAAATAATTTGGATTCATGGATGCTGATTTGGAGAACAGGTCCCCCGTCCAGGATTCAGGTCCTCTGGATAGAATTGTTGGGTAACACTTGCTATTTGTTTCACTCTTGAACAATGAGATACTGTTTTGTTGCGGAAGTAAATATGTAGAAATTGCAACACTTGGATTCATTTGTACGATGATTTGTAATTTATTTAGGTGAAAGATTACTTACTTTCTCGGAAAAAGAAACAAAAATGATATTTATTTAAATTTGTTGCTAATAGGTGCACCTCGTTTTATATAATCATCTGTGCTTAAATTGTGAACTTAAATGAACATTAATCTTGGACCATATGGTTGTTGATTCGGTGGTTGTAAATAGAAATGAAGTAGGATTTTCATTATGAAAAAGGTACGATGATGAATGTTTTCCAATTTATTAATTGCCAATGCCATATTATACTCAGATTACTGTTAACCTCCAAAAATGTGCCAATAGAAAATTTTGGCCACATTTCTTCCAAGTAGACGTCATCTGTACATTCGAACACCCCAATAGGAGATAAAGAAGCTGAGAAAAATGTTCGGCTACCGTTCGAACTTCGACGGTCATGTGTAAGTTACTTAATTTATAGGTACAAAAATAATTCCTCAAGTTTGAGTCGTATATTTATATGCGGACCAGACTTAAAATATAAGTTGTCAATAGGAGGGTTTACGAATTGCCTCGAGAATATAAGTCGTTCTAATAAATGAGGACTCATGTATTGTCTCGAAATATCAGTGTGAGCCTCAATAAGTGATGACTTACAGATTGCCTTGAAATATATCACATATATTTATCAAAATTTTGACAACTTCTCTTCTGTAATATGGACTAAATCAACCTACAATACAATATAATATTTCCACTGCAAATATACCTAATGAATTGGGGTCTATTTGCGTCTCCAAATAAAGTAAAATGATGATCAGATTTTTTCGAGATATAATATGCAGAGAGCCTATCGTGTATCATGGCAGATCATATGGTTGCTGTAGTTAAGCAAGTTACAATGTTACTTTCTGGCGATAATAAAATGGTGATGTAGATAACGTGACATACGTACTGGGTATAATGAAAATAGTGTCATGACATGCCAGCAGTGATGTGGCGTGCATATTTGGCAGTAATAATATAATGCATATACTAGTAGTAATAATATATTGCTACTAAGATAATTGTAGCACAATAGTCTCCAAGTTCAGGTATGATTATTCATCTAGTACATGGACTTTTGGGTAGAGGAGAAGCTCTGAATATAATCAGTTGTGATGAAATTGATGCAGATGCACGGCTCTAAATATAAGCAACTGTGATGAAGTTGGTGAAGAGCGAGGCTCTGAGTATAAGAAGGTGTGATAAAATTGATACAGATGCGAGACTCTAAATATAAGCACCTGTGACGTAGATAACGCAGAGACAATGCTCTAAATTGAAATAAACATCCTTGCATCGAGTTGGCACATCCATATGGGGGTGTCACACACCTTGCCATTTGAAGTGGACATCATTGCAAGAGGTGACGCGCCTCGTCAAGTGTTTACTCCATGGTGGATGGTTTATTCATGGAAGACATAATGAATAGTAGCTTGACTAAACTGATATGGTAAGGAGAATATATGCTTGACTTAGCTGATGTGCTTAGGAGAATATAGGCTCGACTAAGTGGGTGCACTTATGAGAATATAGGCTTGGCTAAACTAATGCGCATATGAGAATAGAGGCTTGACTAAGCTGATGAGCTTAGAAGAATATAGGCTTGACTAAATAGGTGCACTTAGGAGAATACTGGCTGGCGAGGCACCTTTGATGGGGTGTAGTTGATGTAGAGGCGTGATGAACTCTAAAAATAGATATAGCTCTGACTCACATGAAAAGGCGACTCGAACTATGGAGTTTTATAAGCTGGCCTCTGAAGCTATGCTCGACGATAGGAGAATTAGGAATTGGTGGCATAAGTATGGTTTTCTATTGCGACGAGTCATCTTGCCAAGCGAAGAATAAACATCTCGTGTGACGAGATATCTCAAAAAGTGAGGAATAAACATTAAGTTGGTGGCTTGTCTGGAACTATTGGAAACTTATAAGTTGGCCTAGAAACGATGAGGTCTTATAGCTATGCTCGATGATAATGAGGAGCGAGGGATTAGCATTTCGCGAAGCCAATGAATCTGACTCGTGACGCAGAGAATAAACATCCTTTGTGACGATGAACAAACATCTCGTGAATGAGTCTCTCGAACTATTGAAAACTTATAAGCTGGCATAGGATGGGCGAGGTCTTATAGCTGTACTTGACGATAGTGAGGAGCAAGGAATAAGCATCTCACGAAGCCAAAGGATCTGTCTAGCGAAGCAGGGAATAAGAATCCCACTGGTGGCTTGTGTCGAACTATTGGATATTTATAAGCTGGCCTCAGATGGATGAGGGTATACAATTGGGCTCGACGATAGTAAGGGATTAGGAATAAGCATATCGCAAAGCTAAAAAATAAGCATCTTACATGGTTGGTATCTTGTAGAACGAGGAATAAATATTTAGTGAATGACTCTCTAAAACTATCACAAACTTATAAGCTTTCCTCGGATAGATGAGGTCTTATAGATGGGCTCGACGTTAGGAGTGTCATTTTGACTCGTGTACTCGGGCAGTCGGTGGCTTGGCCCGAAAAAAGCTTGAGTCGACCCCCATTTTGAGGCATTGGCTCGAGCCGCTGATGTAGCTTGTTGAGCCACACGGGCCATTTTTGACCTATTACAAACTGAGCCTTAAAAATATTAAAAATTAAAAAAAATATCAATTTGCTTGTTGCCTGATAGCAGGCAGCTACTTAGTTGCTTGTAGGTTAATAAAAAAAAAATCGTGAGCCGACTTGGTAAAACCTAGATTTATTTGCTCAGCAAAAGCTCGACTTGGCTCGTTGATATCCCTACTCGACGATACTAAAGGCTAAAGAATAAGCATTTCGCAAAGTCAAGAAATAAACATCTCGCATGGTGAGGTATTTCATAGAGCAAGGAATAAAAATCTTGCGTGCCAAGGCATCTCAAAGAGCGAGGAATACACATTTCGAGTGGTGAGGCATCTCGAAGGGCAATGAATAAACATCTTGTGTAACGAGACATCTTGAAGAGTGAGAAATAAACATCTCGAGTGATGAGTCATTTCAAAGACGAGGCCAGAAAATGTTCATTTATAAGGATAAATACGTTTGACTGTGACCACAAAGATATTCTTTTTTCAAGGGCAAATACTTTCAGATTTCGCCTTTACTTTTTCAAGGATCAACAACTCCAAGATTTCTGCCTTTTCTTTTATTCAAAGAACGACTCATAAAATGTTGCATTTTCTTATTTGGTGTCACCAACTTAATTAATCATAATGGCAAGCATCAGAGTTATCGTTGCAAGTCACCAAAAGATAAGCCGAACCTTTCCCATGAGATCTATAGTTGAAGAAATTAGCCAGAAATTTCACTGAGCATGATTTACCATTGTGATGTTACTGATATTAGCATATTGGACATAATGCTTCTAGCAAAAACCTTACTATTATGCTCCTCAACACAGAAATAGACGGTGGCATGGACAAGCACTAAATGATATTTATAGTTTCCATAAAGAGAGAAAATCGCTCAAACACAAGCAATTCCTCTGTCCAACAAATATTAGAAGCATTAGAAAACATTGCAATTTCAATTTCTAGTCACCCCCTTTAGTCCTCTTGAAGCAATTGTGGCAGTCAAGGTAGAAGAAACGACTCCAGAAGATGTGCTAGACTTAAAGGAAAATAACTTCCCAAACATGTGAAGAAAACCAAACTCAGGCCCAATCAAAGCTAGTGGCAGCAATTGTACCATGGAAAATAAAGTTAACAGTGGGCATAATTTCCAGCAAGCCCAATAATAATAATAATAATAATAATAATAATAATCCCACCAAGCT
>CAIGRN010166700.1:0-13392 GCA_903798345.1 Fraxinus anomala | reverse complement strand
AGAATTATAGATTTTGGACTTACATCGGAAGCCATAAATTAATTATGAGACAGTCCCATTTACAAAGGAGCAATTGGAGCACCTGTACAAACTTTTTTTTTTCTCCAACATTGTCTTTAAATCCATCTTGTTCTTTGGTTAAAAAAAATACCTACCTCACTTCTATCCCTCCTAGTGTCTAACTACATTCAAAAACTTCTTGGGTTATTGATTCTGGAGCAACTGATCACATGATAGGTTGCTCAAAATTATTCCTCTTATAGACCTTGTGTAGGCAATAGAAAGGTCAAAATCGCCGATGGTTCTCTTTCTGCAATAGTCGGAACTGGATATGTTCCTCTCTCACCTTCGTTAACACTTCATAATGTCCTTCATGTTCCTAACTTGTCATGGAACTAGCTGTATCAATAAAATTACTCTCGATTTTAGATGTCATGCTAACCTTTCATCCACTTGTTGTGAATTTCAGGAATTGAGTACAAGGAGGACAATTGGCAGTGCTAGAGAGATTGAATGACTTTATGTCCTTGAAGATGGATCTAACTCGAGTAAACATACTCAATGTACTTGTTTCGATTCTACTTATGTTCCTAAGGATAGCGAAATAATGTGGCATTATTGGCTAGGCCACCCTAGTTTTCATTATTTAAAGTACTTGTTTCCTGAATGTTTCAAGAAGAAAAATCCATCTTCCTTGTGAGATTTGTAAACTAGCTAAACATCTTCGCACTTCTTTTTCATCTCAACCTCACAAAGCATCTAGTCCATTTACCATAAGTCATAGTGATATTTGGGGACCTAGTCGGATTTCCATACCTTCTGGTAAAGGGTGGTTTGTAATTTTTATTGACAATCATACGAGATTGACTTGGGTCAATTTGATGAGAGAAAAATCTGAAGTTGAAATAATTTTCTAAACTTTTTACAAGATGGTGCATACCAGTTTTGAGAAAAAATTCAGATTTTGACGGGTGATAATGGCAAAGAATTCTTTAAAAAAATACTTGAGTCACTTTTTCTTAGAAATAGGCATTGTTTATTAGAGTTCTTGAATTAATACTCCTCAACAAAATGGGGGTGGCTGAGCGAAAGAATAAACATGTGTTAGAAGTAGCTCGGCCATTACTATTTCAAAATAGGGTACCTAAATACCTTTGGGGCTAGGCAATTTTAATGCAACATATTTAATTAATTGAATGCCTAGTAAAATTTTGAATTTTAAAACTCCTTTGGATGTTTTTCTTTGTATCTATCCAACAAATAGGCTTTCAACTTATTTACCTCTAAAAGTATTTGGGTGCACTACGTTTATTCATAGTCGTGACCAAAACAGAAGCAAGCTTGAATCCCAAGCTCGAAAATGTGTGTTTATTGGATATGCCACCACTCAAAAGGATGCAAATGTTTTAATTCGATTTCAAAAAAATTGCTTATCACAAAGGATATCACTTTTTTTGAGTCAACACCGCTTTTTACTACTGATCTTCAGGGAGGAGGAGAAAAATGGAAGATTAGGAAAAATATTTTCAACTTGATGAACCATCCACACCCACATCTGTTGATCAATTTGAGAGCCCAAATATTATTGTACCAAATATGGGTGAATCTAGCTCTTTAAATGATGAAAATGCAGATTTGTATTTAGTACCAGAACATGAAAATCACGATTCCAGTGTGACAAAGAGGAGGGAGACAGGTACCATAAATGCGGGCGTAACACCCTTTGACATTGTTTACTCTAAAAGGAAAACAACTCAAAAGAAAGAGTCCAATGATCTCTTGTACTGCCATGAGTCCGTGAACCCACCAGGTAACATTCTTTCCAAACCTACAGAACCTATTCAATCTGTTTTAAGTCCTATTTCTGAGTCCGATGACTCTAATCTTCCTATTGCCATCCGAAAAGGTAAAAGAACATGTACCAAACATCCGCTATCCAACTTTGTGTCATATAAAAATCTTTCACCTCTTTTTCGTGTTTTTACCTCACAAGTGTTAGGTATGGAGATTCCAAAGAATGTGTAGGATGCCGTAAAAGTTTCCGAGTGGAATGAGGCTGTCTCGGAGGAGATGAAGGCTCTTGAGAAAAATCGAACATGGGAGATTGTGGAACTACCGAGAAGTAAGACAACAATGGGATGCAAATGGGCGTTCACAATCAAATACAAGTTGGAACACTTGAAAGATATAAGGCTCGATTGGTTGCCAAAGGATTCACTCAAACCTATGACATCGATTACTTAGAGACATTTGCTACTGTAACAAAGTTGAATACTATTTGAGTTCTTCTATCACTATAAGAGAATAATGTTATTTTCCTTTCTAGAAACCTACAAAAATTATCCTACGAATATTAATTAGATATTCCACTATTCTCTTACCCTAGCCACATATCAAAACACAGAAAGATCTAAAGATCAAATACCAAAAATTCTATCTTCACCTGTAAGCCTTCAGAGTTTTGAAGTTGGAAGAAGAAATGCTTGAAGTCCAGTACTCCAGAACAAGTTGGCTATTGGTGATCCACGCGAAAGGAAAAGTAGCTTAGAGTTGCTAGGAAGTACGGGTCGTACAACCAAATGAGTTCCTTGGTGATTTACAATTTAGGTGGCCAGAGTTAACTAAAGTTTAGTAGTGTCTAAACTAATTGTGAGTTAACTATTCTAGTGAATTTTACTACCAAGTTTGCCCGAAAGTTTTTATCCAGATAAGGGGTTTTCCTCCATGATCATATATGGTGTTATTTACTTTATTGCTTTTGATCTATATATTTATGTGATTGTTTAATTTAGGGTTAATTGGATTAATTACTTTAATCAACTAGAAATAATAATTAAGTGACTTGTTGCTTGTTATTGATTAATTTCTATATTTGGGTCTAAACAATTTCCCAACACGTTTGGTTGATTTTACTAATTAAGGTATGCCATTGTGATTGAGATGATTGGAAGATTGTGACGTATATTATTATTGTAAGTCACAATCAAACATTGCAATAAGTCATAGACACAATGTAATACAAATAGTTTGGATCACAATCACAATAAAGGTAACAACGTAATAGATCACACTCACACACACAACAAATAAGTTGTGAAGTAATAGATTACAATCACAATTTAACATGCAAATTGCTATTTCTCCAATGTGAGATGACTTTATTCATAGTCTTCAATTGTACATATTACATAAACTATAGAATAGTCACATTTTTATCAATTGATGTCACAATCACTTATAGGTTACATTCAAATAAAAACTTACACCACAATCACATAACATAGTAGGTCCCAGTCACATTCACACTTGCTAAGTCTCAAATTGAGAAAGAAATAGGTAGCTTGAATTTCACACTTGCAATGTAAACCAACAAGATCTACATCGATGATCCAGGAAACAAAGGAGTAAAACTTTGGCAACGCAATACAATTGACGAAGATGTAGGAACACAATGCAATTGGCAAAGATTGATTTTCAGGCAACGAATTTGGTAAAATTATGACCAAATTATTCGGTGTTTCTTGAAAAAAAAAATTCTAATTCTTAATCACCCCACTAACACTTTTTATTTATTTATTTATTTAATATACCTTTAAGTATAGCCACAATTTTTTAATATTTCATGCGAATTACAATTGTCTTGTCGATATTTTGTCTTTTACCGTAAAACATAAAATGCCAATAACCATTCTACAAAGCATGTCTTTTAACTTTATATTATATATAAACTCTCATAAATAAGTACAACTAATATATAAGCTTAGAGATATGGTGCCGGACCTTGATGTAGCGGAATAAGGTGAATGAAGAACATGTTCAATACATTCATTAACGCTTTAGAATTATGAAAACTAGTTGATCTGTGGAATATCAAAGATATGAGAATTAAATATTCATTGATTCGTACAGTGTACCGATTAATTGACAAAATATATTAAGAATTCTTAATCAATTTTACTAGAAAAAATATCAAAGCAATACCAAAGCACCAAAATGCTGTCGAGGACATATATGTAAAACTATAAATTTCACCACTAGTTCCCTATCTTTTAACAAAATATATGATTTAACCCCAAAAATATTCAACTTTTACGACTATGGCTTTTTGAGAGCCACGCCCAACACAACCCATGTCTCTAGATGGATCAAGTCGTGTGACTACAGCTTTAAGCTCAGTGGCGGAGGGGATGGTGGCATGAAGTCCCGAGCACCCTCAACATTTTAAAAACTCTTAGAAATTTTAAATATTTTCTAACATACACATAATACATATAAATTTTGTTTCAATCAACATTTTCTCAGTCCTTGCATGAAAATTTGCTGATGTATGATCTCTTTAAAATACATGTTCAATATTATTTCTTCCCTATATTTTAAGGAGTTTTGCTATGTGTACCCCGAATGTACAGTCCCCCTCACAATAAAGAACCTTCCCCTTTTTGTGAGGGGCAAAATCCTATTTTAAGTTTCTAACTTGAGTAATGTCAGTAGACTCATTAGGGTCGCAATCCCAATTTAGATGACAAAATGAAACGTGGTTTTATTGTTATCCTGAACCAACTTCTTTTCAATAAGTAAGCCCTTGACTTTTTGCCCACGTTTCATATTATATATAATCAAGATCAAACATAAGACTTTATATAAAATATAGCCTTGTTAGACAATCATTCTTCCAAAACACTATATTTTTATACTCATTTTTAACTAAGCATTCTCATAATAAAACATTATTCACGTAAACCTAAAACTTTTTTTTACTTTTTTAACTATACATTCTCTAATGATTTACTATTCAAAAATTCATTTTTCCAAAAAGATATCTATAAAACGTGGGCATAATCACCTGTGTGGTTAAGCCAACATTATAACATCAAATAATATTTTATAAAAGAAATTACAATCACTAGTATTGTTTCATGATGTCATGCTAAACATTAACATGCCTCCAGCTATTTTTAGATTTTTCTATATTTTGGTGCATTTGAAATACAGGACGGTATATTGCTTTCAAACCTTCGACCATAAACATCAAATCGCAGTAACACATCGTAACACATCAACGACCTAATTGGCAAACCAAGAAAATATAGGGACTCAAATAGCTAAGAAATGAAGATAAAGCATACGAGAGAAGAAAGTAGTAGTTACAATCAAGAGGACACTTATTCTAATTGATTCCAAACGTTATACGGCCATAAAATTAACAGTCGAGATATTTTACATACCAAAACTGAAACATAGAACGAATGCTAAACTCTGGAAAGGACACGGGTAGAAGAAAATTGAGAGAACTTGATGTACTGCAATATCTGCAGCCAAGCTGTGTCTTCCAACTGGGCATTCAAGACCTTGGCTTTTCCTTCTTCTCTTTAAAGAGTGCCAAAAGAGATACACCTGATACCTTCACGACCTTGAACCGGACTCCAGGAATATCTCCAACAGCATGCCCCTTACGACCAAATCCAGCAATCAGCACCTCATCCTACACGTCAATCAGATAAATCTTTTTAAGTCAACAAGAAGATTAAGGAAGCACGATACAGATGATAAATGAACCAATAGCTGAAAAACTTATCACGCTACTCACATTTTCTTCAATGTAGTTCAAGCAACCATCATTGGGTACGAAGGCAGCAATCTTCTTCCCATTCTTAATCAGTTGCACTCGAGCACATTTTCTAATAGCAGAGTTTGGCTGCTTGGCCTCAATACCACTATGAAATTCATTCAGTAGCACGAGTTCAGTCTTGGAAATGAGCTACAAACATGGTAGTTAAGGCTTTTCAAGGAAAAAGAAAGATAAATGCAATTTCTAACATTTTCTCGAGAACTATCCCTTTTGCATGAGAGGAGCCTGCAAATGGCTTCTTCCATTCATTGCCAAGATGAGATTTCTTATAAGCCTTATCAGCCCACCTTTGCCTTCTACGATGCGACTTCAGCTTGCGACCAGCTCCCATTCCACGTGTTTTCCTGCATAAAAGAGTCGGCATAATGTAATTTGCAACTCCAGCAAAGAAAAGTAAAAGCACTCAATTTGCCACAGTTCTGGTCAACCTAAACAAGAGTATTGTACACACAAGTGCATAACAATTTTGAGAAAGGACCTATTCAAATACTAAGATGAAAACAAGTGAAGGGACACTGCATTGCTTCAGCGAAGTCACTAAAGTTTGTGTCCTACATTTATGAAAAATCAAGTGTCAACGTGTCAATTGTTTGATCTGGCCATACAAGAAATCTACTGCGATTTACATACAAGCAATTTCAATTGTTTGATTATAACTTCCAATAATATGGATAAATCTTACATTACAAAGAATTTCCGAGATCAAAGTTTATATATATATATATATTATACATATATCGTCGTATTTATGAAATGTTACAGCCCCACTATTCTGCAACACCAGACCAACAGGAATTCAGAATATTTTAGAGGGGTGTTTGATGTGAGTCCATTAGCATTCAAAACTGCTCATTGCCCTTAAAGGGCTCTTCAGCTTTCTGGAAAATTGGTAACACCTATTTCAATTCTAAAGAAACCAATCTTTTAAAGAGAAACACTTCAATGAAACAAATAGTCATAAGTTATTTAACCATGCAAAATTATAATAACGGTACTACTTTTAATGTTCATTTCCTCTGATCTGTAACTTCATAGCTTAAGAGAAGCCGAGAACAGTTTAAAGAGAATTGATTTTAGTCCATTAGCATTCATAACTACTCATTGCCGCAAGAGCTCTTCAGCTTTGCCAAGATGGACTGGAAATAACAATTTTCAATTCCACAAGAACTAATCCCTATCAATAGAAAACTTCCACAAAATAAATACTTATGGTTACGTGACCAGTCATATTTAGGGTATATATGATGTAGAATTTTTTAGACTAGATTTTGTGAAAAGTGATGGGTCCACGTGAAAAATTATTTTATTGACAGAATGTGAGGTTGAAAATAAGTTAAAAAAATATGAGTTTTAAAGAATCTATACAAATCAAGGACTAACATTTCACCTCTAATCTGCAGCTTAATAGCTTAGAGATACATTTTATTCGAGTCCATTAGCATTCAAAGCTGCCATCGCCCCTTTAAAAAGAGCACTTGAGGATTGCCAAGATGGACTGAAATAACCATTTTCAATTGCACAAAAACTAATCGTCTTAAAGAGACAACACTTGCTACAGAAGAAATTCTTGTTGATTATATATCCAGTAACTTTTAGTGATTCCACATTTTTTATATGTTTCATCTCTACTGATCTGCAACTTCATATCTTAAAAGAAGCCAAGAACATTTTAAAGAGAGATTATTTTAGTCCATTAGCATTCAAAAATGCTCATGGCCCTTTAAAAAAAGGGCTCTTCAACTTTGCCAGATGGAATGTGAATAACTATTTTTAATTTCACAAAGTTAATCCTTTTAAAGAGACAACACTTCCTACGAAAGAAATACTTGTGGATTATATAACCTATCATTTTTATTATTGATGTTTTAAATGTTTCATGTCCACTTTTTTGCAACTTCTTCAAAGCTGCTCATCGCCCAAGGCTTTTCAGCTTTGCCAAGATGGACTGAAAAATCAATAAAAGCCAAACATCCCTCCTGGCATCACTACTCCAGCATCAATCTTTTTACAGAAATCGCTATTCAGAGCCCAAAATGACGTCACCAAGCTTCCAATGCATCAAAACAATGTATAATTAACATTCATTTCACTTTCAAATACGAACAATGTAGTAAAATATCTTATTAAATTATCATTAACATCAGCTCACCAAGGTATAATAAGACGATACCATATTATTTTCCTAGCACCATCTTTACAGGATGACATTTTAGTTTTCATAACAACGAAAAACAGTACAAGAACACAACATAAAATTCATACGGCATTAACTTCCCCCATCAATCTAATTCTTCCGAACAGAATACGTAGCAGAATTATGCAAAACAGAGTATAGAATGAATAAAGCTGAAAAAAATTTGTACCCCATGGTGACGGAAAGGTGGCGGCTCTTCGGCTATGCGGCGGTGAAAAGGGTTTTGGAGTTGTGAACTTCTCTGATGGAGCTGCTGATACCACTGATTTTGAAACCCTAAATCTGGGATAATTTAAAATGAGGATAGTTTAGCGTGCTATTGTCGGCCTATATAATTTAGTGGAAATTGACCCACAATCTTGAAAATTAATATACATATACTTAAACAAATTTAAGTTCCGTTTATTTTGAAAACAAAAAAGTGATATTTATTAAAATAGGTGAGAAAATATCATATACATAATAAACTTCTCAATGCGTGAAATGTGAACAATCCTTCCACGTTAAACCTCCATTTCACCCACAAAATCAATTTTCTTCTTCTCCATTATCACATTATGACCTCGTCGTACTCGTCAAACGATTTTCACAATTCATTCAAAAGATACCAACATTGAAAATTGTTTTAACAAGGAGCAATAATCTCAAAAGTCAAACGAATATTAGTGAAAAATCTAGAAGAAAAGCAGAAAAAAGAAAAGCATGAAGGGGAATAAAGATTCGATGCCTGAAACCAGTCACAACCCCCCCTTCCCCCCTCCCCCTCCAATCGCAAAATCCTAGTGTTTGAAAGGTAAATCAATCTTAATTTGATTCAGTTAATTGGAAATGCATATTTAACATTTGTTGGATGTGTATGGTTTGGGTAGTCACATAATGTTCGAATTTGTGACCTCATTTTGTGAAAAATTTCGATTGGAGCATATTCTGAAGTACATTTGCTTGAAAAGTTAAATCAATTTTTTATCTGATTTGGTTAATGTGAAATTCATATTTAACATTTGTTGGGTGTTAATGGATTGGATAGTCACACGTTGTTAGGATTTGTGACCTCATTTCAAAATAATTCTATATGAAATATAATGATCAGCCTTCTCTGTGTGACCTCTACATTTGTTTGAGTCGATCTCAATTTTTTGGAAATGTAGATACATATTTTTTGAGCATTTTCGTGTTTTTTGTAATCAGCCTTCTTTTTGTGATTTCTATTTGATCGTGACCAATTGCCTAATTATGACCTCATTTTTACTATTATTATGCGATCTATTATGTGTTTTTGAAATGTCTATAGTTCTATGATGAATCACGAGATTTTAATAAGCCTATATTTGTATATAATCTGTGACCTTAAGTAGTGTTTGTAATAAAATAATTGCATGTGACATGCTTATTGTGTGATATGAATGCTTGTACAAGTATCAAAATACCGATGTAGGTTTTTATATTTTTCATATACTGCAAAAATGTAAGTATATTATACCGAAAGCTATATGGTTTCCTGGTAAAATTACCACAAATGCTACCAAACACGTGCTTTCGAATTTTACTTCAAAGTTCAATGACGAACAAAAATATATACTTGCTGATACATGATTCTCCTATTTCATGGATTGTAGTGAGATAGTTGTTCAATCTCAACTAATACATTATTTTCTACTCTGGGAGGTAAAGCAACCGAACAAGAAAGAGATGTAGTTCATGGTGGCTGGTAGGTATCTAAGGTTTTCTTTACCCGAGTTCTGTTTGGTTACGGGATTTAGGTACAAAGGACAAGACATGAAGAGAAGTCTTCAAAATTCACTTTCCAGGATTAAAGAGAAATATTTTGGATACTTGAACTTAGTCACAAATGAAGATATTAGAGACATCTTCCTTGGTTTAACGAAAGAAGACGATCATGATGTAGTTAGGATTGAGATTCTTTATTTGATAATATCATACCTCTTCTAGACATCGTACAAGAAGGTTGTTGAGAATTATTCTTTATTTGATAACATCATACTATGAACATGTTTTCGTGGGCGAGAGATTTGTTTGAACTTTCCATAAATTCAATGAAAGATGGTTTGAGTAATAGAAATCCTCATTACAGACTCAAAGGATTTCTAGTTGCCTTTCAAGTTTGGATTTATGAGTCTATTCCACGGCTAGATGAGACTATAACTTCTAGGATTCAGAGGAGGTACCCACGTATCTTGAATTGGAGATCAAATAAACTACCATCTGGTGCTAAACTTAAAGATGAGATGTTCTCTGACTTGGATATAAGTTTTCATTACATTTGTGTATTACATAAACAAGTCATAAATGAGTCACAATTAACCTTATAGAGTCATAGGTCACATTTAATATTATGCTGTCAAAGGAAAAATCAAATTGCATATTTCACATGTCATAGTAATTATCGATTTGTGAGACATGTAACACTTATCCTCATCAGATCACAGCTCAATACTTTACATAGTCACAATTCACGTTCTGCAATCAGTATACATGTCACAGTAAATAGTTTTCATGACAAGTCTTTACAGCTTCAAGAACAAGACATCAATCCGTCTGAAATGAAGATGGTGCGCCATACATGGATGCTATTTCATATAACATACCACAACAGCCATCCATATCACGTACCAGCAGAAGTTCAAAGCTCCAACAACCAATCAACAAGTCCAAACCATGCATTTTAATGATTACTAACGGACGATTGGGCCATTCTAGTGATATCGATGATGACGATGACGATTTTGTTGATCTACCTTCGAGAAGACAAATGACATCATTTTCTATCCGTTCTTCAATGGATCCTCCGATCGAGCCACACACTGCGTACATTCATTCACCGGTGGATGAGGGTCCATCTGTTCATATGTACACATACACATAGATCTAATGTATGCTATCATATTTGCATTTTTTATTCGAGTTCATGTTTCAAATTGAAATGTGTCATATTTCTCTCTTAAATATGCATTTTAAGACGAGTTCACATGTTACTTCATTGGAGTCACAACTGAATATGAATTGATCACAAATGTTTAATACAAGTTCATATTTTAAACAATTATTGTTAACGTAGTTCACATGTACATATGTATTTGTCACATACCGTTGTGAATTTGGTACATGTTATTTAGACAGGCAACAAATATACATGCATTGGTCACATGTCATAGTGCCCAAGGTCAAATGTCATGATGTACAAGTCACAAACAAATGTTCATGGACACACAAGATTCATATACCACAATACCTTACATTCTTCATGTCATTGATGTATGTCAAATTTCATAGGTATTAGAGAGTCTGAAAAATGAAATAAGTGAACTCCAAATGAAAAGTAAGGAGTTGTCTATGCAAATTAATGATGTCAAGGCACATTTATCATCAATAAATGCTGACAGGAATCACAAGATGAATATTGTTGCTCGTATGCAAGAAGAAATCAGGTCAGACTTGTTGGAGATGAAGTAAGAATTGAACTTTCTATAAGAATCAGTGACCGTGATGATATCAAACTCAATAGATCAAATTTTGAACAAATTCAAAGAGAAGTGAACTGCCTAATGATGGAGCTATAAACATTCAGGAAGAAGTACGTTCATTCTACTACCAAAGTCATTTACATATTCATTTGTAACTTCTTGACTTTTCATACATAAATGTGTCATTTGTAGGGGAAAATGTTGAATGAACTATTGATAAGAAAGGAAAGGGTAAGATGTACCCTGATAAGCAATTATTTGACCCAATGACAATGGAACCATCATCATTTGATTTGGGGATTGGTTCTACCCAACCTACTCTAGACATTGGCAACATTGGGTCACAAATGCTTCAATCAAAACAAGTTCAAGAACACTTGGACGATGTAATTGCCCGTGTAGTGAAGAACACATAATGTGAACTTGAAGAGGTTTCTGTTTAAAAAACTATTTACGCATACATTATATTTTACCTGTTATAGATTACAGAATAAACTACTGTGTTTAATATCACTATATGACAGGTATCACCCACTTCTGCACCCACATTCGCTTTGTCGTTGAAGCGTGTTTCTACACCGGTAAAAATATTACGATTTCTCTTTGTTTCTAACGAAGGGAATCAAAATAAGAATTTCGAAAATGTTGTAATTTTTTGATATTACAATCAGCATGCAGATGATGTTGATATTGCAGCATTTAAGAATTGGTTCCATAGAGGTTACAAACCAACAAACAAGTATTTATGACATTATTTTGTCATCCACAATATAGACACATTGCAAATAAAGATAACTAATTTTTTATTTGTTTTTCTTTATAAGAAAAAATTCAAAGATGCTGACGATATTATTAAGCCACATTTCTACATTGGTTCATTCGCCATAGGCAACAAAGCATGGTGGCATGAGCTTGTTTCTCCATACTCGTCATTGACCAACTTAGTATGCAAAGATCACATATCATTCTACATATGTATCATATCATTCGTACTATATCACATACCATAGGTAACATACCATATAAACAAGTCATAGACGTTATTTATGGTCAGGTCACAGAACACATGGACATGTCACATATCACATACAAATATCATTGTTCAATAGTCACAAGTTACATACCGTAGGTCACATACCATATGAACAAGTCACAGATATTATGTTTAGGTCACATAAATTACATACAGGTCACAAAACGCATGGACATGTCATATATCACATAGAAACATCATTGTTCATATAGATCTTGAAGACTAATCACGTGTTTATTATTTTCTTGGTTGCCTATATGACCGCATTCATATTTGATGTCATTGTTGAGTATCTGTTAGCTGGCATGTGGAATCTTGACCACTTTTTTGGTCATACTTCGGCCTACAAGAAAAAACACGTTTGGAGAAATCTTACACCTAACATTTGTGACCTCTATTAGAATGTAAATTTTGCTTGAAATTAACTCATTACAGGTAATCCATAATCTTATGACTCATTGAAGCCAGCTGTTGCATATTATATTCGAATTCAGCTAATGTATATGCACTGACTCCTGAATTGAAAGCATGTGTTATGTTACCTGATTTTCTATAATATGATTTCAGGTTTTGTAGGAGATGATATGGACAGATCCCATAACGTGTCCCTGCATACAACTTTTTAGTTGCGTTCTTGATACTGTTGTGACGATATGATACAAAACACAAGTCATCCCTATTATTATAGGCCTTCTTCAAGTTTTTCAAAAATCACAACCAAGATCCATCATTCTCGTTATCTCCAATTCCCAATACAAGTATGAATATGCTATTATTAGCATCCTGTGTACACGTCGTGAAAAGTGTACCACCCTAATGTCCATTCAAATTCGTGCCATCAACTACAATCACATGCCTATAGTGTTCTTAACCTCTAATTGATGCACCTAGCGATATGAAGCAGTATTTGAATCTATTGTGACCATCAAGCTACAGACTTGTGACCGTACCAGGATTTGTTTGATGAAGTATAGAAAAAAAGATTGGTATTTTAATGAATAAGTCTGTAGGTTCTCCCCTAAGCATCTTCAATGTTTTCTCCCAAGATCTCCAA
>CAIGRN010166690.1:0-15884 GCA_903798345.1 Fraxinus anomala | reverse complement strand
AATGTACAGATGTAAATATTTTGGTTTGTTTAGTTAGTTAGATGACAGCTGTCCATTTTATTTTCTGTTTTCATTTGCACGTGTATATATGTGCTGCACTGTACAAGTAACAAATAAGAAATAACATTTTTACAAAGTGTTCACCTGCAGTGCTCTGTTCTTCCATTTCTCCTCTCTGGTTATGAAGTTTTACAAATAGTTTCCTGATATAAGTTGGAGAGCATATTCTCAAGAGATGTTCGATTTTTCCTATCAAAGAGCAAAAGACGTATAATGATGTCCATCCTATTATCTTTGCATTTGTATTTTTAACCACAGGATTGTTTTACAAAAAGCGGAGAAGGTTATATACTGATGAAGGAAGTGGGCACAGCCATGCAGCCGTCGATTCTAGTTGGCATTACGAAACTAACTGGCGAGGCCAAAAAACTAGTTTGACGGATTTAGATCGGTCTGATCCCTTGTCTATCAACAATTTGGCAAAAGACTTGGATGCTGGCAATTTTGGAAGTGTAAGTAAATATATGAGGGAGCTTCTTGTGCAGAAGAAGCAGGCATTAGACGCTCGCTATACAATGGATCCTGTACTTCCATATAAGTGTTCAGTTGTACGGAATAAAGAGGTACCGAAGGCAACTGTACTAGCTCCTACCAGTGTCATTATCTTAGAGGATGATGATGATGATGGAAGTAGTGCTGCTGTCGAACAATTTGTTCCGTCTGCACAGCTCCTCTCTTCGTCTGAGCCTGTTTTTATCGACTTGGACGATGAAGAAGAAATAAGTGAGAACCGTTTATGTTCCTACCAAGGATTTGAGTTGAAGAAGTCTGTTGACAACCTACTTATGGAGGACTTTGTGGTAAGGAACTTCTGGATTTTTTTATTTTTTTGGGGGTCAATTTTTCCTATATAACTGTTTTCAAGTGACCTTACTAGTCATACGTCCATTCGAAGAAATATTTGTAAAGATGAATTAGTTTTGTCCCATCGAAGTAATGGAAAAGATTAGGAGAAACACTCATTTGTATTTTAGTTGAAGATTATGGAATAAATTAAAACTTTCCGTATCTACAGTCGTATTAAGAAAATTCATTGTCGGAAATGTAGCTTTAATAGTCCACTCAATTGTTTTCATTGTTGGAACTATGTCGAAACTCAAATTTCTAGAGGAGATGGATTTGTTGCTGGTGAAAATGAACTAATTAACAATCAGTTGCAGGAACGGGACTATGTCGAAACTCAATGTTCAAGAGGAGATGGATATCTTGCTGGTGAAAATGAACTCATTAACAATCAGTTGAAGGAACTGGACCATATTGAAACTCAGAGTTCAAGAGGAGATGCATATTTTGCTGGTAAAAATGAACTGATTAACAATCAGTTTCAGGAAGGGGACTATGTAGAAACTCAAAGTTCTAGAGGAGATGGATATCTTGCAGGTGAAAATGAACTGATTAACAATAACTTGCAGGAATGGGGCTCTGTCGAAACTCAAAGTTCTAGAGGAGATGGATATCATGCTGGTGAAAATGAACTGATTAACAATCAGTTGCCGGAACGGGACTATGTTGAAACTCAAAGTTCAACAGGAGATGCGTATTTTGCTGATAAAAATGAACTGATTGACAATCAGTTTCAGGAAAGGGACTATGTTGAAACTCAAAATTCAAGAGGAGATCCATATATCGATAGTGCAAATGAACTCATTAACAATCGGTTGCAGGAACTGGACCATGTTGAAACTCAATGTTCAAGTGGAGATACATATATTGCTGGTGAAAATGAACTGATTAACAATCAGTTGCAGGAACTGGACAATGTTGAAACTCAAAGTTCAAGAGGAGGTGCATATCTTTCTGGTGAAAATGAACTGATTAATGATAAGGGTCTATATGTCGGAACAGAGGATGACTTGGAGGAGGAGGAAGGGGACAGACAGTCAGACACCTATTCCGATTGTCTTACTGGTATTTGGAATGAGATGACAGTTGCATTAGAGTGTTCAAAGGTAATCTAAGTCCATTTTCATTATGTTCTACTAATTGATATTATCATTATCATATTTATCTTTGCTTCTTCAACATTGCTTGACTTATATTTTTAATTGTTCTAAATACATGTATGATTTTTGGTGTCTGTTCCCTGTGTAGCACTTTCTTTCTTTCCTTATTTTATCAATTTGCATTTCTTTAGTTTGCTATTCCATCAAATTTGAATGCCAAAATCTTTTGCTTCCAATGTTGAGGCAACAATTCAAAATTTTCTAGTTTCTTTAAAGTTTGGGTAGTATTAGACAACGTTAAAAATGAAAAAGAAGCTAAAATTTTCGATTATATTGTCTAGTCCAGTCCATTACTGTGAAACATACTCTTAAAGTATTATTATGCATTCTAAAAGCACATTGTTAAGAAATCCATTCTCATTCGCTAAATTTATTGATCATTGTGAAGTTCCTTCATCATTAACTTGTTCTTTTTTAAATGTGATAGGATTTTGCTGCAGATCCTTTATTAGATGAAAAGGAAGCTGAGACCAGAGGAGACTGCGAACATTCCTTTATAATGAAAGATGATATCGGTGAGGTTTGCCGCATATGTGGAATCATTGGGAGAAGGATTGATACCATTATTGAATACAATTTCTCCAAGGTTGGCTCATCTCTTTTTCTTATATCAATTTTCTTTTTTATATATTATCTTTCTGGTTTTCTTGTGAAGTTTGGCAGTTGATATACATCTATCATAATTGTGTATTAGGTGAAATATTTCTTTTTGTTTACAATGATGCACCTGTAGGGATCACTACATTTTTGTTTGCTCTGGATTTATGGACCTTTCATTATTGTATTTCTACATTTGCCACAGTAAATTTGTTACAAACTCATATCTGCTATTACATTAGTGTACTTTTCTTCTTTTACTTTGTAAATATAGCGACAATGCCGCACACCCGACTTTGCTTTATTCTTGCTTTGTTTCAGTTTTTGTATTTCTAAATTTTTCCACATTAAGTTTGTTATACATTAATTTGCTTCAATCATTAGTTTTCTTTTCTGCTTTCACTTTGCAAATATAGTGGCAATGTAGCATAGTCGAATTCTCTTCCCTCATTTGAAAAGACAACCAATCTGAGTGCCATTTATTTTTATGGAATTTTTTGATCAAATAAATACGAGTGTAAGTGACATCCTTCCTTCTACAACATAAATTACCCAAGAATTCTTTTCAATAATTCAATGTTAAGATTCTTAGTGTACATCTCTGGAGAACAGAGTCATACATACTGATTACACCGGGATTCGATGGATCTTGATCTTATCGAGTTAGTTCTGCCCTCAGCGAAGGTGATTTCAAATGCTAAAGGAAAAAATGTATACAACGTTGTTTATTTTACCTGCTATTTTATGTTTCTTATCTAAAATAAACCTCGACCTGTGTCCCCATTTGAACCAATTCATGTTTGTCTGATTATACTGATTTCCTTTTTCTGATTTATATTCAGGGTACGAAGAGTACAAGAACTTATAGATGTGAAGGACGGACTACCAAGGACCTGGATCAAACTGGAATCCTTCCTGATGGGTTTAAACCATCTGCTACTGATTTCTCTGTAGCTGACGTTTACCCACATCCACGGCACAAGAGGGAGATGAAGGCCCATCAAGTTGAGGGATTTAATTTTCTTGCAAGCAATCTGATGACGGATAATCCGGGTGGTTGTATTATGGCTCATGCACCTGGTTCGGGAAAAACCTTCATGATAATCAGTTTCCTCCAGAGCTTCATGGCCAAATATCCATTTGCAAGACCACTTGTCGTACTGCCAAGGGGCATCTTGGCAACCTGGAAGAAAGAGTTCCTAAGATGGCAAGTGGAAGACTTGCCTCTATACGATTTGTACTCGGTTAAAGCAGATAGCAGATCTCAACAACTACGAGTTTTGAGTGATTGGGCAAAAGAGAGGAGCATTTTGTTCTTGGGGTATAAGCAATTCTCTTCCATTGTGTGTGACAGTGGTAATTGCCAAGCTGCCATATCTTGCCAAGATATATTGCTGAAGTGTCCTACTATTCTAATTCTGGATGAAGGTCACACTCCAAGAAACCAGGACACGGATATTTTGACCTCCCTCGAGAATGTTCAGACACCATTAAAGGTGGTGCTCTCTGGAACACTGTACCAAAACCATGTCAAAGAAGTCTTCAATATTCTAAATCTTGTTCGTCCTAGGTTTCTAAAACTGGAGACTTCTAAAGCAATCAAAAGGCGAATCTTGAGCAGGGCAGAAATTTCAAGTGCAAGGAGATTGCTGAAAAAGGTCACAGAAAATGATTTCTATGATTTAATAGAGCACACAATATCAAAAGATGCTAACTTTATGAGGAAGGTGACTGTAATACAAGATCTACGGGAAATGACAAGAAAAGTTTTACACTACTACAAGGGAGACAACTTGGATGAACTTCCTGGTCTTGTCGATTTCTCCGTCTTTCTTCAGCTCAGCCCCAAGCAACAAACTGAAGTTCGAGAGCTTAGAAACATAGGCCGAAAGTTCAAAATAAATTCAGAAGGAAGTGCAGTTTATGTTCATCCATGGTTGAAGAATTTCTCAAAGAATTCTGGGGTGAGAGACAGAGTTGATGAGGAGAAAGTTGATTCAATTTTGAAGAAACTTGATCTGAGAGAAGGTGTAAAGGCAAAATTCTATCTGAATCTTCTCCAGCTTTGTGAATCTAGTGGTGAGAAGCTTTTGGTCTTCAGTCAGTATCTCCTGCCTCTAAAATTCTTGGAGAGACTTAGTGTAAAAGTGAAGGGTTATAGTCTTGGCAAGGAAATGTTCATGATAACTGGTGGTTCAAATTCTGAGACGAGGGAGATTTCTATGGAGAGATTCAACAATTCATCGGATGCTCGTGTGTTCTTTGGTTCGATCAAAGCCTGCAGTGAAGGGATATCTCTTGTCGGGGCTTCACGTATTATTATATTGGATGTTCATTTGAACCCATCAGTAACCCGCCAAGCAATAGGACGTGCATTTCGACCTGGCCAACTGAAGAAGGTATACACATACAGATTGGTTGCTTCCAACTCGCCAGAAGAGGATGATTACATAACCTGCTTTAAGAAGGAATCCCTTGCGAAGATGTGGTTCGAATGGGATGAATATAATAGTCGCCAAAATTTTGAAATGGAGACTATAAATGTGAAGGATTGTGGGGATTTGTTTTTGGAAAGTGATCAAATGAATGAAGATGTCGTTGCTGTCTTCAAGAGGTAAGTAAACTTCGTTTTCTAGAATGCTTTCATTATGTAAACGCTTTTAAATTTGCTTTTGCACTTTTTCAGGTAAATGATGACAAAATTCTAAGGGTCGTCGAGTAATAGTCTATCCTGGTCATGGAACTCGCGATGAATTTCTTTGCTACAGAAATTGTTGAATTGATCTTGGAAAGGTGGAAGTCATGAAACTGTTGCAAGCTTCCGACTGAGAATGAAAGATCACTTCAGTTTCTACATCTTTGAATTTGCTTGTTTCGGGCTGGACATAATCTAAAGCAGATGCTATGAATACAAACTTCAGATAATATGTTTGCAAGCTACTTCATATGAACTTGCTTATAGAGTTTTCTTATATAATTTAATGGTTGAGGTCACCTTTTTTATTTGGACAAAGCATGGTATTTCATTAAATTATATTGCCAAAACAATTGCAAAATAAAGTTCAGAATGCAATCAACCAGTGCGAACCTCTGTTGCACCGACACTTCAGCTAGGGTAGCATGTTGGACACATGTTGATATTAACACTTTGGACACTCTACTATAATTATTTTTCTATTTTTTTTAAAGAAATATTATATATTTTTAATTCAAAGTTATTAGTAAATAATAAATAGATACTTATATTTAAAAGATTTCAATAAATAATAACAAGTATAATACTAAATTTATACTATACAACGAAGAATTTTAAACAATTTAATCAATGTGTCGTGTAAGAACTTTTTTGAAAAATCACGTGTATAGAACACACTTGTCCAAGTCGGTGCATCATAGGTGCAAATTAACTGGGGAACAACAGCTAGATTGTGGGCTACATTATTCCCCAGCCACGACGACCTCTTTCTGCATCTCTAACCACTGCCCCCAACCCCAACAAATTCATCAAGAACTGCAGCATCTGAGTTTAGTTTCAATTCACCATCTGGTGAACCTTTTCCTGCCATAAACCACCAGGTTTCTGTCCCGCCAGAGAACCCACAATAGGCAACAGATCATCTCAAACTCGGTTCGACCCTTAATGTGCGAGTGTCGACACCCATATCAAGATTTTTAATACTATCAATCCTATTGAGAAGTTGGTGTTGACACCAGTAGCCCTGAGTATCGACACCAATCTTTACGAGAAGTTAGATAATTAATTTTTAACATTAAGGTGAGTATCAATATCTTGCCAAATGGGCTCCGAACCTATTGGCTATTGGGGGGATTGTCGACGTCAATGTGAAATTTTTTAATCAAATTCATTTTTTAACAGTTCAACGTTTATCCTCATTGATATGCGAGTTAATGACATAAATAATACTGAAAAAAATCATGGTGATCTTGAGCGTGTTACACAAGCACATTAAGATTGAACCTCATTTTATTCGAGATGGGATGTTGATAAAGGAATTACTCATTTGCTTTGTTCCCTCAATAGATCAAACAACTTGTATCTCCACAAATCACTTTGTAAACCACAATTCCATAAACTCTAGAACAAACTCAACGTTTCCCAATCCTCATTTCATTTGAGGAGGATATTGAGAGAACTCACAAATGTTAGTTTAGTCATCTAAAAGATTCTATTATTTGTATCATGGCATGTCTACATCACACGACGCTCTAGGGTATTTATTATTTTAGTTACAGTATACCGTTAATAATTTTTTTTTCAAATTCGACCAAATTCGAGACCGAGCTGGTAGAGCTCGTGCCATGAATAGTGGAATTGATCTGACTAATGAAATCAATAAAATATTTATATAAATATATGAAGACCAAAAGAAGAAGAAAAACACTTTATTACCGAAAATATAATTGAATAACACATTTCGTTAGCTAAAGTACAAATTTGGTCAATTTTAATAGAAATTAAACATAAAATAGTATAAATTCCTATCAATTAAAGTGATAAAATAATGAACAGCACTATAGGTACAGAAAATACAAAATACACTTGGAAGGTTTTCATTGGAAGAACAATAAAAAAAAAAAGAGGCTAACAGGGTGCTGACGTGTTCAAATTCTGTCAAAAAAAACCTGTACTAAAATAATTTTGAAAAATAATCTTAAACCATTAATTTAAATTAATCTAATGATTTTGATCTTTTTAATTTTCACGAAACTGGAGCATAATTATAAACATAAATATGCTTTAGTTGAAATATCTGTCCTCCACTAATTTCGTGTTAGCATTCTCTCGTCAAATTGTGGACCAAAGATGAAATGGCAAAAAATAAAAAAAAAATAAAAATGATTAAAAAACAAAACAAGAATGACTGTCCTCCTTACTATTCTCATTCTGCTCACTGCCTTGAAACTTTAGTTTGACAAGAAACCCTTCAATTTTTCATCTGCTTCTAGCTATCATTCTTCCCCAGTTTCCATAAAATGTAAGTGATTTATCTGTTTAGGCGAACCATTTCTGCAAAAGTTAGTATGTTCTCTTTCTGGGTAATCTTTTCGTTGTTGGATTTAAATTCCCGGGAATTGATGATACTTTAAAATTTGATCTTTATTCTCAAAATCATGTTAATTCGTGTTCTATAGTGCGGAAATCAACATGCACGTCTTTTTCAAGTTGAAATAATTAATGGTTTTTTTTTTCTTTTTTTTTTACTGTGAATTTTGTGTTCGGTGATAGCGATGGATGTAGCAGAAGAAAGCAATTCTAACACCCCACCTCCAGAAAGGTCTTCGGCTAGTAGTTACATGGGTAATCTCTCTTCACACGTAAATTTTCACGCATGTTCATGCATATGTATCATTTTTGAAAGAATATATCATTTAGGCTTCTCTTTTATTTTGTTATGTCAGATTTTTAGATATAGAAATACGATATAAGATCTTGGATTATCATGTTAATCACAATCAATATTGCGGAATATAAAATAATAGATGCATACCTGAATCCATCATTTGAATAATTTGTTCTCATGAGAGTAGGATCTGCCTAACAAATTTACCTCAACGGCCTCTCACGATAGTTAGAGGCACAAAAATAATTGTTGTAGGCATGAACCCGAAAGTCTCTCATTGCTTTTATAGCTATCACATCATAAAGGAAACTAAAAAGACTTTTAACTCACTGACTTTTAATTTAATACTAACTCATAATATTAATTAGATTAGTAATGATCCATAACCATTTAATTAGACGTTATAGGGTTTAATAATATTCTTACAAGTTGTTCATGTCGATTTTTTTTTTTGAGAGAAGGAAAATTATGATGTTGGACTATTGATTTAACTATTTTTTGTTGATTTTTGGTAGTTTTAGAAACAAAATTAGTTCTACAGGCATTTTGAAAAACGAACCAGGTACCAACCACAATAAGGGAAAGGGTCAAGAGTTCATGGTATGGTAGAGAGAATTAACTAAATAAAACTTAACGGGAGAACTCCCTGTTTTTGAATGAACTAGCCTGTTGAGTGATATTTTAACAATGTATTTTCAGTTTTACCCCTTAATCAGGCTCAATTCAAGTCTCAATTTCCGGTTTGAGCCAATCCAGTCCAGTTTTGACAATATTAATATATACTCGTAGATTATGATTTCGTTTTGACAATTTGTTATTTGCTACTTATCTTTTCAATGGTTGTTCGCAAGTTAGAGTTTTAATTTTGTAAATTTGTCATATTGTATATTTGCAGATGTTTGTTTTTGTTAAGTTTTGCTTATATCTCATCCCTGATTTTTTTTTTTTTTTAATTCTTTCATTTCTTTGAGTTATATTATTCATTTGTCTTGAGGTTTATGCCTCAAAACTGTTTTGAGGCTTATGCCTTGCCTAACGAGGTGAAATGACTTGGTACCAGTCTACCAGATCAAGTCTTAAATTTATACTTGTTTGTGTTTTTTCACTTGCAAGAGAATTGGTTCTATTTAACTCTGAGGTTTTTGTAATTATATTCTCTTATTATTGTGATGTCACTCGCAAAGCATCTCCCTTACCTTTTGAGTTGGTGTAGTACGTCCATTGCATGATCTAAGGCATTGCTCATTATAAAAATGCTAAATAGGAAAGCCTGCAGTGTTGAAAACCATTTTTTAACTGCTTAAATTAGGAATATACAAACAAGTTTATCATATCATACACAACTTTAGTTCTCATACAGATGAAACTTGTTCTGTTAATTTCTGCATTTACTGTTATTTTATAATTTCAAAAATTTGTGGTACATTTTACATTCTAACTTTGTATTTCTGGGTTTTCTTTCTCTAGTGTTTCTATTCTCAACGTTTTACTCATTAGTTAAAATCTATCCTAGATTTCGTGATCAATATTCCACTTTGGCTTCTAATTCATTCCTTAGCCCATGAATGGTTTGTTGCTATAAAGCAGAGATCATGCTCTCAAGAGTTGTTCCATTTTCCTCATGGAAGAACAAAATCCATATAATTAAATCCATTCTTATATTCTTTGGATTTGAATTTGGAAATGACAGGATCGCATTGCAGGAGGAGGAAACTGATATATACAGATGAAGGAAGTTCAATGGATGTAGAACCGTTTGATCCATTCTCAATAAACTATTTGGCAGAAGAGTTAGATTCTGGCAAATATGGAAACCTTACTGAAGATATTCGCAACCTTCTCTTGAGGAGGAGGCAGTCATTAGAAGCTCGGTATGCAAAAGATAGTGCACTTCCCTGTAATTGTTCAGTTGTGAAGAATAAACAGGCGTCAAAGGCAGCTGGACTAGCTCCTACCAATGTCATTGACGTGGAGGATGACGATGATGGAAGTAGAGCTGCTGTTGTCAAACAATTTGTTTTGGCTGGACGGCTAGTCTCGTCAACTAGGCATGGTATTCTTCATTTGGAAGATGAAGATGAAATTAGCGAGAAGCTTTTATGTCCCCACCAAGAAGTTGACTTGAAGAAGCCCAATTGCAACCTTCTTATGGAGGACTTTGTGGTAAGGAATTTCTAGATTTGGTGGTTAATAGAGGTCAGGTAAAATTTTAAAATAATTAACTGTATTCATGTAACCTTATTTCCTATAGTCATTTAAAAAGTTATCTGTAAAGATCAATGCGTTTGTGTCTAGACATAGTAGACACAGAAAAATTAGGGGAAAGTCCACTCATTTATATTTGAGTTGATGATTACAGAATAAGTTAAGACTTTCTATATCCGGAGTTTTATGAATAATGATCATTGTCAGTGGAAATGTAGCTTATGGTCCATTTTATATTAAAAAAAAAAAGAAAAAGGAAAAACACAATTACTGTGAGACTTGCTTAGCACTTTCTTTTAAGTCAGTAAAGTTTAGACAAGATAAATATATACAATTACTCTTTCGACCATCTGTTTGTGAGTGTCACCTGTCTCTCTAAATGAATTTGAATATTTACTAAAACATTATGTGTATGTTTTAGGCTAGAAGTTAACATTTAAGTTTAGTGACAAATTTAGATTTATCAAAATGTTAGATCAGTGACACTAAGTATAGAAACAAATATCTAAACCCCCAAGTAGTTTCTATTTTAGAAGATTTAAGGGAAACAATAGATTAAATCAGTTAAGATGTATTTCTAACTAAAAGTTAATACATTGCAATTCCTTTTGTATGCATTTTTTGCTGTTGTGAGAAGTTATACTCTGATGTGGTTTTCGTTACTATCAAGCGTAGAATTTTGATATTTGGTTCTTAAGAAAGATCGTCCCCCGTGGCTTGAGTCAGTCACTTTTGCTGATGACTGGGAGATTGATTGTAGACTTTTATGATTTATCCACTCGATAGGGTCGAGTTTTTCTCCCACCCCGGGAGAGTTAATGTGGGCATCACGATTTATTTTATTATTGATTTTTCTTAATTACATTTTTTATTATTATTGTGTTTATAGTAGTGGGTTGGTCCGAGCCCATCATTAGTAGGTTAGGTTTTTACTATTTATTGGATTTTTCATAGTAGTTGGAACAGATGATGACTTGATGAAGTAAATTGCTTGTTTCTTGCCTAAGTTTTTCCTTCCCTTCCCAGCTTCTTCTCCCCCCTTGCCGCCGTCGTCGTCTTCTTCTTCTTCTTCTTCTTCTTCTTTTGCTTTATCTTATGTTTATTAATTCTATGGTGAAATTTCAATCCATCGTGCATCATACTTCATTCATCCCATAAAGATAATTCTATTTCTTTTTTCACATAGATTAAGAAAATTTAGTTAATATAGTTGAAATAATAAATTTTACTGTAATTTTTCTTAATATACCCCTACATTAATGCAATCAATATTCAAGATAATAAAATTATATTTGTGATAACAAAGTACATTAAATAGGGGTATATTAGGAAACTAATATATTAATTACACTCTTAAATAAGAAACATAACTATAATTTGGGACAAATGAAAAAGGAAAATATGACTATCTTTATGGGATTGAGGGAGTATTATGTTTTTGGGTCTATCACTTGTTGTTAAAGAGAAAATTCAATAGGGTGACATAGGCATGTGCTCTTTTGCTTTGTTATGTAACAATCTATTAATTTTAATGCTTAGTGATATTCACGGATGTTTGCCATTTCTTCCTTTTTAAAATTTAAAGATCTTGTCCCCCAAATACCTAGGATGCTGAGAGGCCAGTGGGGTCAGTTGACCAACGTGGACTATATGTAGCTGTGCTCATGATTTTTCTCTTCTGATTTTTTTATGTCCTAATCTTACATTATCGTGTATATTTTAAACTTGTAATGTACGGTTCATATCACATACTCTTTACCTGTTGAAAGCTTAATCAATTTTTTTTTGGTGGTGGCGGCGGCGACGGGGGCGGGGAGCGTGGGTGTGGAAGTTATATCTATTACATGTTTTTTTTGTAGGCAAGATAATAAATAAATCCTGCTTTGTATGATACTCCATTTTCTTAAATCATGGCATTGTCGTTTAGATGTTAATGTAACACTCACTTGCAGGAACAGGATGATGATAAAGGTCAAACTTCAAGAGGAGATGCACATCTTACCAATGAAAGTGAAATGGTTAATGACATTGTTCCACATGTTGGCATAGAGGATGACTTGCAAATGGTGGAAGGGGATAGACATTCAGCCGCCTATTCTGATGATCTGAATGGCATTTGGAATGAGATGACAGTGGCATTAGAGTGTTCAGAGGTACACTAAGTCCACTTTCATTATATTCGACCAAATAATATTATTAGCATTATAAATTGATCTATACTTCTTCAACCGGTGCTTGACTTGTATCTCTGTTAGAGTGTTAGTTCTAGATCCATGTATGACTTTTGGTGTCTGTTACCTGTGCTGAACTTTCTAGCTATCTAATAAGAATTTTCATTTCTTAAATTTGCTATTTCATCAAATCTGAACACCAATATATTATGCTTCCTATATTGAGCCAATCATTCAATAACCTCTTACGGCATGTTTGGTAGTAAAGAAGCTAAAAATTTGTCAATTGTAGTGTCCAATCCTGTCTGTTACTGCATAGTGAACGTATTCTTAAAATATTATTTTGTATTCTGGAAGCCTGGTGTAAGTAATCCATTTGTATTCATTAGATGCTTGATCGTTGTGAAGCTCCTTGATCGTTAACTTGCTCCTTTCGTGTGATAGAATCCTGCTGCAGAGTCTCTACCAGATGAAAATGAAGCTGAGACCAGAGAAGACTGTGAACATTCCTTTATACTGAAAGATGATATTGGTGAGGTTTGTCGCATTTGCGGAATCATTTCGAGAAGCATCGAAACCATAATTGAGTATAATTTTTCAAAGGTGTTGCTTTTCTCTTTTCTGCATATATTAGCTTTCTAGTTATCATATGAAGTTTGGGAGTAGAAGTACCTCTTCCATAATTACTATATTCGTTGAAATATTTGTTTTTATAACAATGATGCACCTATATCCTATGGGTTGTGGGTCACTACATTTTTCTATGTCTGGCTTTATAGACCTTTAAATTTTTGTATTTTTACATTTTCCACATTAAGTTCGTTATAAATTCAAATTGGCTATGACCATTAGTTTGCTTATCTGCTTTTACTTTGGAATATAGTGGCATTGTGGCATAGCTTACTTAACTTCCCTCACTCAAAACGCCAAGAAGCAGCAATCTGGATGCCATTTATTCTTTGGAACTTTTTTGATCAAATTAGCACGGTTGCAAAGATATCTTTCACGTGGATTCTTTGGTCAAATACTAAAGGAAAAAGAATATACCACTTTTTTTTTTCCATTTACCCAATTCCTCTGTCATGTAGATTTGATTCAACAGATTTTCTCTTCTTTGATTTATATTCAGGGTGCAAAGAGTACAAGAACTTATAGATACGAAGGACGAACTACTGATGACTGGGATCAAAGGGGAATCCTTCCTGATGAGTTAGAACCATCTGCTACAGATTTCTCGGTTGCTGAAATTTACCCACATCCACGGCACAAGAGGGAGATGAAGTCCCATCAAGTTGAGGGCTTCAATTTTCTTGTAAGCAATCTGGTGACGGATAATCCAGGAGGTTGTATTATGGCTCATGCACCTGGTTCTGGAAAAACCTTCATGATAATTAGTTTCCTTCAGAGTTTCATGGCCAAATATCCATTTGCAAGACCACTTGTCGTACTGCCAAGGGGCATCTTGGCAACCTGGAAGAAAGAGTTCCTTAGATGGCAAGTGGAATGTTGGCCTCTATATGACTTCTACTCCGTTAAAGCAGACAGTAGATCTCAGCAACTACAAGTTTTAAGTGATTGGGCAAAAGAGAGGAGCATTTTGTTCTTGGGGTATAAGCAGTTCTCTTCCATAGTGTGTGATAGTGGTACTGGAAAAGCTGCTATATCTTGTCAAGAGATATTGCTGACAGTTCCGACTATTCTAATTCTAGATGAAGGTCACACTCCAAGAAACCAGGACACAGATATTTTGACCTCCCTTGAGAGGGTCCAGACACCAAGAAAGGTGGTGCTCTCTGGAACACTGTATCAGAACCACGTCAAAGAAGTTTTCAATATTCTGAATCTTGTTCGTACTAGGTTTCTGAAATTGGAGACTTCTAAAGAAATAAAGAGACGAATCTTGAGCAGGGCAGAAATTTCAAGTACAAGAAACTTACTGAAAAGGGGCACAGAAAATGATTTCTATGATTTAATAGAGCACACATTGTTAAAAGATGATAACTATACGAGGAAGGTTACTGTAATACAAGATCTACGGGAAATGACAAGAAAAGTATTACACTATTACAAGGGAGACAACTTGGATGAACTTCCAGGTCTTGTTGATTTCTCTGTCTTTCTTCAGCTCAGCCCCAAGCAACAAACTGAAGTTGAAGAGCTAAGAAACTTTGGCCAAAAGTTCAAAATAAATGCAGAAGGGAGTGCGGTATATGTTCACCCACGGTTGAAGAATTTCTTGAAGAATTCTGGGGTTAGAGACAGAGTTGATGAAGGGAAAATTGATTTAATTTTGAAGAAACTTGATTTGAGAGAAGGTGTAAAGGCTAAATTCTATATGAATCTACTCCAGCTTTGTGAATCTAGTGGTGAGAAGCTGTTGGTTTTCAGTCAGTATCTCCTGCCTCTAAAATTCTTGGAGAGACTTAGTGAAAAAGTGAAGGGTTATAGGCTTGGCAAGGAAATGTTCATGATAACTGGTGATTCAAATTATGAGACGCGGGAGATTTACATGGAGAGATTCAACAATTCATCAGATGCTCGCGTGTTCTTTGGTTCGATCAAAGCCTGTGGAGAAGGGATATCTCTTGTAGGGGCTTCGCGTATTATTATATTGGATGTTCATTTGAACCCATCAGTAACCCGCCAAGCAATAGGACGTGCATTTCGACCTGGCCAGGTGAAAAAGGTATATGCATACAGATTGGTTGCTTCCAGCTCACCAGAAGAGGATGACCACATTACATGCTTTAAGAAGGAATCCATTGCAAAGTTGTGGTTTGAATGGGATGAATACAATGGCTGCCGAAGTTTTGAAATGGAGACTGTAAATGTGAAGGATTGTGGCGATTTGTTTTTGGAAACAGATCAAATGAATGAAGATGTAATTGCTGTCTTTAAAAGGTAAGTAAACTTCATTTTCTTGAATGCGTGCATTTTGTATCCACTTCTGAATCTGCTTTCACACCTTTTCAGGTAAATGGTGACAATTCTAAGGCTCATCAGGTAATAGTCTAGTTGGTCATGTTTTCTTTGCTACAAAACTTGTGGAATTGATCTGGGGAAGGTAGAAGTCATGAACCGTTAGAGATTGCAGTTTACCTGTAAACATGGTCTGGCTATTTTTACGTAATATTTCTGTGAAGGTGTTATATTAGAACCAGTTCTACTCAGTCAGTTGAAAATAGATTCATGATTAAAATTATTAATAAGAAAAAGGTGCGAGTTCAAGATGCCCAAGAAATGCAGTCACAGTGTAGTTAATCTACCATGGTAGGCTGGTTAGTAGGTCTTCTTGAGATCATGTCTCATTTGATTTCTACATAATTGTTAGGATGATGATCTATCTGATGAGTCATATCTTTATCATCCTTAAAATATTAATTCTAAATAGTTGAATTAATAGTAAGAGCGATATTCTTTCTGTGATTTTAGTTTTTTTTTTTTTTTTTAAAAAGTTTTTGTTGATTTTAGATAATCTTAGCTGT
>CAIGRN010166677.1:0-14530 GCA_903798345.1 Fraxinus anomala | reverse complement strand
ATCTCTCTTCTACTCTCTACAATCTCTTCCTTCTCACAACAATTTTTCACAACAAAATTTATAGACTACAATTCTTCTACTCTACTGTCCACAATTATATTACAAATTTATAGGCATTAATCCATATCATGATTTAAAATACGTGTAGCTATTTATTTCGCTTCCTTAAAAACCTTCAAGTAGGTTTTTAAGAGGCGGATCAATAACTAAACTAAGCATATAATTTTACATATGTCGAAATTGCATGTTGTGAGGACACGTGCCCGCAAGGCATAGTAAAAGGTAGAGGGTTTTTTATTTAAAAAAATGAAAGTTTCAACAAAAAAAGCTCGTGGGCTAGCCAAGCTCGGCCCTTGGTAGATAAGCCGAGTATACCCAGCTCGTCTACAATGCTAGCCACGAGCTGAGCTCACGTCAACAAGGACCGAGTCGGCTTGCCTCGGCCCATTGCCACCTCTACACGTAGATCATATTATTCGTGCTCTTTTGGAACCCATTTTTGGGGTATTTTTGGCTGCTTTGGCGTCTGGGCAAGCTATCCGTTATTGCCCATTGATGGGCCCTTTGACCTAAACCAAACTTGTTATAGCACTCTTGATATAGAAGTGAGTCAATGACAGCAAAAAGAGGAAATAACTCGTATTGGGAAAGTAGTAGGAGATAGACCCACTAAGTTGAAACACTTTTAAAATCATATTTAAAACTTTTTTCAAAATTGCATTCAAAACAATTTTGAAAAATTGCATTCTGACCCAATTTTAAAATTATAAACAAAGCCCTCCAACTTTTAAAGTTACAAACATGCCCTTACATAGACCAGCAAACTTATGGATGTTTTGAACTCTCTTTATATGAAGTTCGATTCAAAATAAATGTAAAATTATTTTGAAGTGAATATGAATTGTGATAATGCAAGGATGAAGATGAATGAAAATTCCGAACTTATTGGGATCTATATATAGCTTTTGGAAAGTTGTGTCTCAAAAGACGACATTGAAAAATACACAACTATTGAAATTTTTCTTTAATGAAAGACACCTATAGAAAATAATAATTCCAAAAGTCATGATCATTTATATTAAAGTACACACATTTTCACTAAAATTTTCCAATAATGTCACGTATTTAAGTGGTTTAAATTTAGCTTAATCTCACATTCACCATCTAATTGTTTTCACTTAAATAATCAGTTAAAAATTGGTCAAAATCAGTATTCTATTCAAAATTCCAACAAGTTCTACATTTTGGAGAGTTGAAGGATTAAAGTGTACAAAAACCTTGAACAAGAGATCAACTTGCACAAGAGATAACAAGAATGCAACGATCGGTTGTCCATATTTGATGTTTACACTTGTGCATGAATTTTCCAATGTATATTACTATTTTATTTGTTATTAGAATTGAATGTCTTATGTACGTACCTACAAAACAATAAGAGGTTAAAACCGCTATTAATTATATTTGAAGGGATTGTATGATAAAGTTTTCAATAAAAGTTTTAGTAGATTAATTTTTTATAAAAGTTGAAAAAATATATAGTTTAGAAAAATTTTAAAAAAAATTATGAATCCAATAAAATGAATAATTAATATTGAAGTTTGACCAATTTGATAACAAATTGTTATCAAATCAGCCCCTAAAGAAAATAAAATGGTACAGTAAGCAGCAAACCTAAGGTAAAATTTGGGAATATATATTATTTCTTTAATTTAATTTACAAAATACATACTAAATACCTTCACGTATTTTATTATATTGTGTTGACTGCATCAAACCACTGAACATTAGGATTAAACAATTGGAAAAAAAAAATGCTTAAACCTCGATTTTATGATTGTGTCAAATGCTTAATTTATTCACATACTTGCATTGCAAGACAAGTTCCAACTTCAGGTTAGAAGATCAAGCTTCAAAATGCTAATTGTTGCTTGCGTAGATAATAATTGTAAGTGGATGTTAGTGCTTCTACATTGAAGCAGTCTGCAATCTTCAAAATTCGTAAATTCATCGATTTGTACACGTTCTATAGATTTCAGACGTAGCGCACATTGACAAGCCATAAGTTCAGCATTTGTCGAAAACATATTGAGAATAATGGATAATCCAAATGTACGCTATGAACCGACTGTTATTGTACGTGACGTGCAATGGGAGCTCGATGACAAAATCGTTTACAGCAAAGCACATAGGTGAAAGGTGATTGATTTAAGGTTGCTACATGGTACACTCGTTTCTAGAATTTATCATCATACTTTCACATTCTCGTAGAGATTAATCTTGGTATAGTAACTCACATTGAAGTCGATTCTCGTGACAGGTTCCATTACTTCTTCCTAGCTTTTGGTGCATGCATACATGGTTATCTAGACTATTTGGTGTCATTAATTTATGTTGACGAAAGTCATTTAAAAGGTCCATACAAAGGTATTATTTGCTAGCACTACACATGATGCTAATAAATAGATTTATCCCTTAGCTTGGGGGTCGTGGATGCGAAAACCAATAGATCCTGAATGTGGTTTTTGTACAAATTGAAAGATCTTATAACTGACTCTATTGAACTCGTATTTGTATTGACATGAAAAAAAAAGCATTGAAAAGACCATTGCTAACTTATTTCCTCTATCCCATCATGGTGACTGTATGTCGCATATGGAGAAAAACTTAATCCAACACTACAACAGCACAATTACAATTTTTCTGTTCAAACAAGCTGCTGAAGCTTACCGTATTGAAGAGTTCGAAAGACTAATGGGACATATTTGTATCGCAAGTGTTAGATCATTTGGGTATTTAGAGAGAGCGAGTTTTACATATTGGTGAAGAGACTCTTCATTAATCATCGATGCATTATGACGAATAAAAATGCAGAATCGTTGAATGCAATTTCGCGACATGCCCCTTGCTTACCTATCACGTGTTTGATCGAACACATTCGAAGTACTATGAAGAAGTGATTTTATGAACGTCGTACAAATGTAGCCACATGTAGTACCGTATTGACTTCGAGGTTGGAGAACGAATTACTCACAACATTCGAAGCCAATACTAGGTTTCGAGTTCATAGTTGACAAACAACTTAACACGGGTAGGTATATCAACTGACATGGATACGGTAGATTTCTTGGAAAGAACGTGCACTTGTTGTGAGTTTCAGTTTAATGGTATGCTATGTGTTCGTGCTACTCAAACTGCTTGCTTGAGAGATAAGTCATTGTACGACATATGCTCCCCGTACTATGCGAATGCCTACAGGAGAGGTGCCTATAGTGAAGCGATATATCTTGTTGCGAAGGAAGCTGACTGGGATGTTCTTATCGATGTTAGTTCGATTCCAACTTTGCCACCGATTGTACGTCATCCTCTAGGTAGACCTGCAACACGATAAACGATCTAGATCAAAGTCTTAAATTTGTTGTACTCATAGATTATAATTAAATATGAAACAGTACCTATTTACACCACATTTGATTTTGACAATGTCACATACAAAAATGTGTCGGTTTTCCAGTTTAAATTAAGATATATAGTCTTTCAAACTGACGCACAAAATTCATATAGAATCGATGAGGCACTATGCAATTGAGGGGAGAACAGAACAAGGTGCTAACATAAATCTCGATATTTGATTTCCACATCTCAAATTTGATTTGTTTTGCGAAATTGAATAAACATCATTGAATCAAATCACCTACAAAACATTAGCACCAACATTAATTGAATACTGAACTATAAAAATTAATGTATGTCGTTCATACATGATATCGCATAGTTGAACAAAAACCATTGACATTCTACACAAACCAACCATATAAGATCCAAATTCTAACCCCCATACGTCATTTCAGCATACAAAACGGGCTTCCATGCACATTGACATCCAAAAAAAGTCATAAACATCAACCATTGCACTCTTCATGCTAACATAAATTACGGCACCGATCAAATTGTTTTGCCCTCTAAAACAGCAAAAATAAATAAAATTCATTGTAATTATAGTACATAGATGAAGAAAATTTACTTTTTTTTCTTGAATCTCTTTTTACGTCGAACTCGTCAACTACAGTTTTGATGTACTTTACTTAACTACGTAGCGACATGTGCGCGTGCAATAGATCGTTATCAACCAAAATAAATTCAAAGTTCATCTACAAAAATCAATAACATGAAGAAATACAAAAATGTCATATGATATGTCTTACATGTTAATTCAGAACAAACTTACACATTATGCATTAAAAAAAAATGGAACACCCTTATCATACTCAACAATATAAGGCCATGATTGAAACAACAAATTTTTCTTGGAACTTGGAATTTATTTTCCATGTTCCAACTTTTGTGTTGTTTGAGAACACTTTTTTTCTTGGAAAAACCTATTCTACTCAACCTTCCCACACACCTCTTTTCCCCCAAATAATGGAATTCATTTTCCCACATTTATGGTGGAAAAACTGAATTCCAGGTTTCTGAATTCTTTTTTTTTTTCCTCAATGGGAACAAATTTCATAATCAATTATAAAAAAAAATTCACTTTAATTGACAATTTTCATATAAAACAAAGTCAAACGAACATTAAACTTTGATTAAAAAAAATGATTTTTTTTCCTTGTTTTTTTACTTTTTAGCAATGGAAACAAATTTTATAATCAATTGTGGAAAAAATTATCACTTTAGTGGACAATTTCCATGTAAAACAAAGCCAAACGAACACAAAATTTAAAAATTTTCCGGATGAAAAATTATAACAATCAAACACACTTAATTAACAATTCCCTGCAAAATAATTTATAGGCAATTACTTTCCCTGAAATTCATTTTCTTTCCACCCATTTTCCACCATTACAATCAAACGGATCCTAAGTAAAGAAAAAAAAAAGTAAAATCGTGTATTTATTACATGACAAATTAACAAGATAAACTTAACCAAATTCCCCATATGACAAAATAGTTCGAAATTGTTATCGAACAATCGAGAATTCCAGCAAGTAACTGTCGAGAATGGCAATTAATGTCGATAGTTTCTTACACAACCGTCGATATTGATATTTAGGTTTCAGAGTTAAATTTGTGTTTCAAAGCAAGAAGGCTCAGGTTATGCCAATCTTAATAACAATACCAATGGCATCCAACAATGTTCCACTACAACAAGTACTCGAAAAATATCATAATATCGAGATCTCCTCCTTCCCAAATGAATAGTTAGATCAGGTCACAAAATAAACAAAGTTAACAAAACCAAACAAAGAATGAAAAAACCTTCAACCCCCAATCAACCTGAAAATGTCTTCATGTCCATCCCCACTCAAGAAATTTAAGAAACTAATACAAGTTCGAGCTAATCTTGTTAAGAGGCTTTTCATGAAACGAATAACTTGATGATTGGAAGCTCATATGGAGTAATTAGGAACCAAACATTAAGAATACTGAAAATGATCGAAAGCTGCAAACTTTGGCAGGCTAAATAATATAGATACAAGAATAATGAATCCTAATTACGAACCTTAATCACGGTTCTCCGAATGGATTATTCAATACTTACGGGGACCCCAACACGTACTTGCAACAAAATCCAAGTATTTTACATTAAACCCACTCAACACTCACCAAATCGAAAAATAAATAGAATCAAGGTTTACTAATGAAGCGAAAAATGGAACGACTGGACATTCTTCATTCTCCATTTCCATGTCTCTCAAACTCATTTCTAGTTTCTATAATACCAACAATTCCTATTCCGGAAATAAGCAAAAAACAGATTTTTACGTGCGACCTTGAACTTTCTAGACTCGGGAAACAAGTAGCACGACGTCAACCAAATTTCTAACATATAAATCAGAAAGATTTAATCTTCTCTAAATTATAATTTACATATAAATCAGAAAGCCCTAAATTTCTAATCCCTATATTAATAAAGGCTAAAGCATAAATCCCTAAATCCCTAAATTGAAAAACCTAAATTAGAAAACACACTTAATTACAGGAATGAGAAATCCCTAAATCGGAAATAATAAAACTGGAAGAAAACACTATAATAGCAGACAAAAATATTTGAAGAGACAATGTGACTACCTTCAAGAAGACGACAGTGACTGTTTCAGACGCATGGTGCAGAGATTCAAGATGTAGTTGGCACAATATAGAGAGAGACGGAGACGTCGACTTTAGCTTGGATAATGGAGAGTCGGATATGGGTATGTGGGAGAGATAGATGTAGAGATATTTGGGTGCCTATTTCGTCATTGATATGTGCATTGGTGGAGCTTGAATTTTTTCATATAAAAAGGAGAGAGAGAGAGAGAGAGAGAGAGAGAGAGAGAGCTATGGGGGAAGGATGAAATGTATTAATTTTTTTCCCTCTCGTTTTTTATTCTTTAATTAAACTTCCTTACAACGTATTATTTATTTTTTTCAAGGGAATAAAGAACAAAAGTGACATTATTGTAAAGATTTTTAAAAGGTGAGATTTTTTAAAATGTCATTACAAAAAATATCATGGGATGCAATTTCCTCTATACATAATTACATTCACGAGCATGTTGTTGACTTCAAAATAATAGTCAACAAATTTCTCTTACATAGTCATGATGTTTCCTTCCCAACACACCATTCTATTGTTTAATGGATAATAAGAAGAGAAATGACTATTCTAGATGATGCTATTTCAAATGCCTTTCTTCATCTCATGCTTGTCTTTTTATAGATTTCTAACTTGACTATGGGTGTAGATGAGTCCTTTTTTGTTGGTGACATGTATCTGCCTTTGGTTGAATGACTACTAACTAATTTTGTTATATATTCACATTTTATTCACTAGCATAATTATTCCATTTTGCTCAAGTATATTGGTTTGCATCGTGCACTTAAGATCACTTACGAGATTTTTCCCTTATGATCATTTTAGCTCGTTTTGAATTCACTTGTATTTTTTACCTTTTCGGAGTGCTCGCTTAGATGAATATTTTGTACATCGGTTGTGCTATATTTACATCACAATTTAAAATTTTTTTTATCAACGGATGATGTTGAATCAAAATCTCATCAATCAAATAAAAAGAAAATTTGCCACTTTCTTTTTAACACCTTATCAATTTATAAAAGAATCTATAAATGATGATATACAACAAGTATTTTCCTTCATATATAACACATGCATACTTGCTTTAACATGAGATAAACCACAATACTCAACAAAATAATGCAATGCAAGGACATAGACATCCTTTAAAACTTAGGCAATACACACAAACAATAGGAATTATTTATGGGTGTAAGAGACATCATCGATTATTATTTTGGGTTTTGCTATATGTACACCGAACACCCCGGTGTACAACCCCCATCACAATAGAGTGCCCACAAAATTTTTATTGTAAAAATATAATTGTAAAAGAGTTTTAAAAGTCAATTAGTCAATTGGCAAGTTGTATAGATGAATTGGGAGTCATTGTGTTCGGTTATGGAACAAGATGAAAAAGTTGGCAAATTTTTGCTAGCCTACCGCCAAGTTGTTAATCGAGCTTCAAAACAGAAACACTGCCGCTAGCCTGTCGCTAGCTTGTCGCTCCAGCGGAACACCTGTCACTCGCCCATCGTGGACTCTTGCTCGAATGACAGTGCTAACCATAAAACCCCAATTTACCTTTTTCGAGAGTCTTATCTAATCTATACTATCCCAAAACCTAAATATTATATATGCCCAAGCCCTACTTCGTGAAAAGACGGGGTTGAATTTTTATTTTTATTTTTATTTTTTTGAGAGATTGCTTTCATCACATCCTATATATTGTTCAATCTCCATTGATTCAACCAAATGTATTGAAAACATAAAATCCATATAATCAGGAAGGTGACTGAAGTTCTAGTTGAAGGATAACAGGAGTTCTCAGGTGATACACATGAAATAAACGATTCCAGAAGGTCGAGAGCTGATGTAGGAGCACGCATTTCAGAAAGGTCATGGTGATTAAGGTCAGGAATTCAGAAAGTACTATTATTTATAGTGAATACTACTGGCACAAACCCGGAGTTTTTATCATGCGATGGGTTTTTTGGCAACAATTTCGTGGTGTTATTTATTTCAATGGAATATATCAACTGCAGTAATTCAACTTACAATAATATTGCATTTGAATTCTTTTGGATAAAATTAATAATTGTAATTTGCTGCTTTTATTAATTAGCAAATTTAAATTCTACATACAAACACTTATTCATCCCCTCTAGGTATTAGTTAGGTTAAACTTGTAATTTTAAAGTGGTATCAAAGCCTCAATTCGATTCCTGACGCTAACTTAATATAGATGAGTCAGTCTCTTTCCATGCCTCCATTTTTTTATAGAAGTAATTATACATATTAGAAGGTTAGAATGAGAGCATTTCTTAAGTATCTGGATGAGCGAATTTGGATTAGTTTACAAAAATGGTTAGACCGCCCCCTCTAGTACTGTTTCAGGTGTAGTTACTCCTATGGACAAATCCCTCTGGACTAAGGATGAACTAGCTGAGTGTAACTGAAATAGTAGAGGGCTTCATGCCTTATTTATGGTTGTGTCCGCCGAAGAATTTAGGAGAATATCAATGTGTGAGATTGCAAAAGAAGTTTGATATATCTTAGAAGCCACACACGAGGAAACCAAAATTGTAAAGAAATCAACATTGCAGATATTGACCACTAGGTTTGAAAAAATTAGAATGAAGGACGATGAATTGTTCGATAATTTCTATGTGAAGTTAAATAACGTAGTGAATTCAAGCTTCAACCTAGGTAAGAATCAATTTGCTAACCTATTTACCAAACCCTTAGATTGTCTTAGGTTCAAGTCTCTTAGAAAAGCTATTGGTGTTCGTGTATCTCTTTGATTAGGTACTTAGATGCACGTATGTACAGTTCATAAAGTTCATTCATTCTTGTATGCATCTTATTCTCTGTATATTCATTCTGTTTGATCTGGTTCATTTATTTAAAAATAAATAAATAAATAAAGAGCGAATATTTTTCTAAAGCTACTGGACATTATATGGTTTACTTGAATATACTTTTGTGACCAAGTATGTATATATCTGATGAACTGTAACACAGTTTCCTTTGCTATTGTTAGGTTTAATGTGGAGTACTGAGTATAGTTTCTTTATGTACCATCTGCACATCACATAATATGATTCTGTGAGTGAGTTTTAACTCACAATTTGGGATGTCAGTCATCTGTTGGTAAGGTGACATTGAACATGAATTGACATTTAACTAGTTGATCTAAGCCAGTAGATTCCCTTAAATAAAAAAATGATTCATCTTATACTATTTTTTAAAGTCTATTTGATTCGAACAATTTAGCCTGCACGGTTTATCAAAACATGATGCCCTATCGTCAATGACTTGGGATCATCTGCCCAAAGTTTATTACAAGGGTCATTTAGTAGTTTAATGGAAAAGAGTGTACACATAAGATGTGAATAATAATTTTTTTAATAATAACAAAATTATTGTATATGCTTAAATTCAAGGGGAGAAAATAAAAATTTACATGAAAATAAGAAATGCATTGTTAAATAGGTCTTAGTGGCTTTGACTTCATTAATAGAGGAAAATACTCACTCTGCAGTAATGTTTAGCATGTCATTTTTTACAAATTTAAGGTTTGGAATCTTGCTCATAAGGAATTAGTGGCACTTTTCACACATGAAGCACTTATATCTTTTATTCCATTTAAACTTGATCTGAGGATGTGGGAAATTTTTTTATTTATTTATCGATTATGCCCTACTTGTGATTAGTTGTATTTTTTAAATAACATACATGTCGGAGTGCATGCCATAACTTTTATTAAAAAATGCTATATTTTGAAATTTTCAAAAATAAGGTGCTATTTTTGTCAAAACAAATCTACCCGCTTAACACTGAGCCATTGCTCGAGCGCTAAAAGCAGAGGCTTTTTCCCTCACCTAGCGTTCCACTATCTCTCAAGTGACATGCCAATTTTTTGAATTAAAATGCATAATCCCAGAATTCCATTTTTCATCATTTCCTCTCCTCTCAAACAATTTTCTCTCACAAATTCTTGGAATCCATCTCCAAAACTTGCTTTCCTTCACTCATTGGATGCCCGTAATTCAACATTTCAGTTGCATAATGCCAAATAATCACCTAATTTCCACGAATTTCGAAGGTAAAATGGAGATTCATAACTTATGCTTTTTTGAATTTTTTTTTTTTTGGGGGTTTTGATTTCATTGTGGTTCTTGCATCAAGTCATATATATACACTTTATGTTTAGGAGATTTTTATGTGTTCCCATGCCTAATTGTATCATTTATCTCAAAAAAAATTGAGTTTGAAGTTTAAAACTCGCAATTATGGTTCTTTAGGTTCTTTTTGGGATTTTTCTTGATTTGGATACACATTTGATGGAGGATGGTATAGAATTAGATGTTGGCTTGATGGTTTGTTGAATGTGGTGAATTTTTTCTTGGTTGAAAGCTTGTTTTGCATTAAGAAGTTGTCGTTGCACGCCAAATGTTTGATAAATTTATGTTTTTCGTCAATTTTTGGTATCATATTTCATGAACATTGTACATTCACCCACTCGAACACATTTTGGTCCTTAAATTGCACTTTAGGTGAAGTTTTCTTTGATTTTAGTATTGATGCAACATCACATACGGTGGTTATCCCTTTACACGACATCAAGACACTATGTCATCCCTGTGTCAAGGTACCATTACACCTACATCTATACATAGCACAACCTTCGTCCATGTCCCACGTCACTTAGTTAGTCGCCTATGTTCACTAGTTATCTAACCTAGTTTTGCATCATTTTGTGTTGGACAATTTCGTATTGTTTTATGTGAATTGGACAGTTTCACATCGTTTTGCGAGCAGTAGGCAGTTTTACATTAGTGTGGGTGCTCATGACATGTTTGTCTAGATTTTGGTTGTAGTGTTAGCATACATATGGCCTATTTGCCTCGTTTTACATACATTCTTGCATATCATTAGTTAATTTTTCATCGAAGTACATAGTATCTTTAGTTTCATCTATTGATGTGTTTTGTATTGTAAACTTGCCACAGATACCACCTAAGAGAGCGAGGACTACCATAAAGATATCTAGTGCTTTGACTTCTTATAGTAGGTTTAGATTCTTCTCATCTACTGCTCAAGATGTCTTTGGTACTCAGTTTTCCTTGTGCCCTATTCTGGTAGAGCATGAGGTAATCTTTTATGATCTTTTCCCTGATCTCGCTGCCATCTTCACTTTGTGTATGTGAGCATTTACTTGTTGAGTTGTTTACCCCGTCTAGTCCCCTTGTCCAAGAGTTCTATGCTAATATTCACGACATTATTGGGTCAAATTTTAAGGTAATTTTTAGGGGTAAGACAATTAAGATCAATCTTGATGTCATATCCAGTGTTATCCACATTCCTCGAGTTGTCCACCTATTATTCCCATATTTGTCAGTTGAGACCCTCCCTGTGGACTCTCTTGTACGTTTGACATTTTTTAACAGCCCTTTGGAAGGGGATTCGACTGCAATTCGTACTAGATCCCTTCTGACTAGCTGACAGATTTTGTTGCGTATTGTGTGCACAAATTTGTGACCAGTTTCTCATACCTTTTCCTTACCCATAGATAAGGCCAAATTTCTTTATGCTCTTTTACATGGCGACCCCATAAATTTTCCTACTTTTATACGCCATCAGATTTTACATACCTTTCGTGTGACTGGTACTAGGATTGATCTTTCAAATGCCTGTCTAATTCATCGGCTCGTGATGGATCTTGAGGCTAGCACCTATTGGCCATACTACTATTTCACATACTAGATCTCATGCTTCTTCTAAACCAGTTGAGCTAGTGGATCCGACTGTGTCGTTGATCCTATTAGTAATCTACTTTCTATTGATCCATCTGATATTCATCCATTTTGATATGATATTTATACTTCCATCATTGACATTCTATCGTCTTCTACTTCTGCTCTACCACCTGTTGATCATCTTCCACCATCATGGGACAGATGTTTGTGTTGGTCGAGCAGCAATCACATATGATGGTGGAGATTATACCGCTAAGAGCCATCATTGACCGCCACACAACAGAGTTTGCTACACTTCGAGGTAATATCGATTATCTTCGGTGAAAATTACGTTGGATTAGGCAACATTCGAATGATGATGTTGATCCCGATGAGGGAACCAATGATGCTGCTGCTGATTAGTTGTTAGGTAGTTGTCATTTGTGATAAAAATGGGAAGTAAGTCGGGTAATAGTATATTGTTTTTGTGGATATGATATTTGAGATGTATATGCTCAAAATTTTGTTTAGATGCATATGATATATTTCTTGCTTAGTTGGATTAAGTTTTTATGTTTAATTATATCGATGTTTGTTTTTTGTGTATTGATTAACATTAATATTGCATCTTAATTTAACTAGCATGATTTTGAGCCTACTGATAACTATCTGAACATCTTTTATTTCTTTTACTATTTCACATGCTTTTACACTTGGTATTTGAGTTCTTATTTCAGCAAACGGGTTTGACCAAAAAAAAAAAAATGCAAAAGTCATTTTTGGGTAGATTAGTTTGAGTTTCTTTGATTTATAATATATGTTTTTGTTACATTATGCCAAATGGGGAGTTTGTTAGGTTTTTATAGTTGTTGGCAATCTTTCAACAAAAATATAATTGTAAAAGAGTTTTAAAAGTCAACGAGTAAATTGATAGGTTATATAGATGAATTGGGAGTCCTTATGTTCGGTTATGGAACAAGAAGAAAAAGTTGCCAAATTTCTGCTAGCTATCTCTAAGTTGTTGGTCGAGCATAAAAAACAGAAATATTGTCATTAGCCTGTTGCTTGCCTACCACTAGATTCTCGCTCGAGGGACGATGCTAACCATAAAACCCTAATTTGTGTTTTTCGAGAGTCTTGTCTATTTTATACTACCCCAAAACTTAAAACTAAAATACTATATATACCCAAGTCCCACTTCGTGAAAAGACGGGGTTGAATATTATTTTTTTGAGAGATTACTTTCATCACATCTTACATATTGTTCAATCTCTATTGATTCAACCAAATATATTGAAAACATCAAACTCATATAATCAAAACACAAAAACCCAACATCCACGTAATATGTCGAGTTCTGAAGATCAAGGAAGGTGATCGGAGTTCCGGTTGAAGGACAAAATGAGCTCTCAAGTGATCCACATGAGATAAACGATTCTAGAAGGTCGGGTGCTAGTGCAGGAGCACGTAGTTCAGGAAGATCGTGGTGATTACAATTAGGAGGTCAGAAAGTGTTAAGGTTTAGTAAGTCTCAATAGTCTGTAAGTCTTTCTCATTTATAGTGAATATTATTGGTTTGGGGCCCAGAATTTTTATTCCATGGGTGATTTTCTCGGTCAATAATTTCGTGGTTTTTTTTTTTTCTATGCAATATATCAATTGCGGTAATTCAATTTAGGATAGTATTGCATGTGAATTCATCTAGATAAAATTAATAATTGTATTAACAATTTTAAATTCCGCATACAAATACTTATTTACCGTCCTCCATGTGTTAGTTGGGTCAAACTTGTAACTTTCAAACTACTACCAAGTGAACTCGTGGGCCACACAGGTACCGATCAACAACAAGATCATGGCAAGCTTACTTCAATCCATCAAACAACGGAAGAATCAAGCCCCAGCTCCAGCACTGACCCCTACAGGCCTAGCTTATGTCACCTTGATCCAGCAGACAACTATCGATCAGATTGCAATTCTTTGACAAATTTTAGTGAGTCAGTTGGAAGACAGTAGGATTTTCGGCTACTATAGAAGGACGTTGCTTCCATTAGGGCAAAGCATTAGTCCATGACCCAGCTATCAATTGAATAAGATTGGATCAGGATCTAATTAGCAGAACATTTGCCCGGCTCACGACGATTAGGCCGATGTGCCATACAATTAGATGATATGCATGCACAAATAAGCAGAGTTGCTCTGACTCTATGCCCTTCCAGAATGGGTCCATTGGTGCCATTTTAGCCCCAACCACTGTCCGATACTAATCCGATGAATTCTAAGTTTTTTCTCTTTCGTTTTGATATCTGTATTTTGGACTATATATTTTAAAATCCAGGACAAATTTTGGGTGGAAAATATTGGGTTATAATCTTTTGCAAAATAGTGTCTGTATCATTGTATTGTTTGTGTTTAATCTAGGTTTAATTTTGTACTAAAAGAAATCTTCCAATTTTTATTTTTTATTTTGCATGACTGTATGAAACTTAACTCGATTATGAAAGCCAATGATGATATTGTGTCTATATAGGATCAAATTGTATTGATTTTTTTAACACTTAAATTTTCATTTATTACTTGAACTCCATTGTTTTATACCTGTCCATTGAACAATTGCACACGTTTTCATTCTTTATTTTCACTTACTGTAGATTTTGAATTTACTTGAGTAAGTTAACTACCTTAGAACCTCTTGAAACCATAGTATATCTGTTGGAAATTTACTTAATCA
>CAIGRN010166667.1:0-10612 GCA_903798345.1 Fraxinus anomala | reverse complement strand
CTCCTCTTCCACAATATTCTTGGTTATTGTGTGATCTATTAAAACTTCATATTGCTTATATATTTTTCTTTAATTATTTTGTCGGTTTCATAACAAGCGGTATCAGAACTATTCTGATATCGGCTTCGTTTCCCAACATTGCTTTTATTATATTTTGCACCTTCCTTTTTTGATGTCTTAACTTGTACTCTTTTTTCACAAAAATTGGGACAGAAAAAATAAGNGTACTCTTTTTTCGCAAAAATTGGGACAGAAAAAATAAGTACCAACATAAAAAGTTTATCATATATGTCAAAAGGTGCTAGAAATAATAAATATTATTGCAAAAAAAAAAAAAAAAAATTGATGGAAGCAAGCTCCAAAATATTTTTTTGCGTAAAACTTATGGCGACAAACTTTTATTTCCTGCAACAAAGTGTTTGTGATGCAATAGAGTCTACTTTTTGCAACGATGAATACTTGTTGCTAAAAAAATCTATAGATGCAAGAAAAAATCACTACAAGAAAGCTGCTTTTTGACATTCACTTATATGAGATATGTTTGATACATTGAATTAGATTATGTTTTTCCTTAATAATTTATGGTTACATCACTAAAGCATGTCATTCAAAACAAAAGAAAGGCACAAATAAGTTCTTTTGAAATCACATCCAAGATCAAAACATGTCATTCAAAACAAAAGAATGGCACAAATAAGTTCTTTACATTTATGTCAAATTTTTTTATTAAACCTAACAAACTATTTACAAATATGCAATTTGAAATGCTAATCTATCCACGACAAATTGGACTCTAACAGATTATCAAGCATGAGAACATTCACATTCCAAGATTCCCTCCCATAATTTTTGAAAGTTGTTCTTCAAGAAATAACTTTCAGCACCCAAATTATAACTTTTCAATGACTAGCATCCTAAATAATCTGAGAGTTAATTGGCCAACCACCCTATAGATGAGCCCATTTCAGTACAGCAGGGCTTCATTGCGATGCTTTTATTCCCATTGGGCTGCCCTTGCTCTGTTATATAGCATTACGAAGAAAAAATCAGAATAAACCTCAATATGAACATTATAATAGTTCATGCAAGATGACTAAGGAGGTGGGGACGGGGGGAATGATAAAAGAAATCATAGTAAATTTTCCACGAGGCAAGTGCCGACTTCAACATCGCAGATGGGATAGTCGTGTGGGCAGCATTGTAGTGGTCATCATGGTAGGTAGAAGACTCGAACGGGCAGCATTCCCAGCCGAAGCAAGAGCTACAAACTGGTTTCCCTCAGGACATGTGTAGTAATCATCACACACTGTGGGGGGTTTCACAAGAGCTGGAGTGGAAGGGCCTAGATTAAGAGGGTTCTGACATGTCCTAAAAGGGTATCAGACCTCCAATGCAATCCTGCACTTACCAGTGGTGGTATTAGCCACAATTTGGTGAAGCCTAATGTATACATTCTCTCCCCAACTCAGACCCCATGAATTCATCACAGTCGAATAATATACTTCATTGTCTGTACCATATCCAAAGGCAACAACGTGGTCTAGATCTGTTCCACAGATTCCAATGACGACGCCCCTACATGGAGCAAGGATACATGAATTTGTCATTGTCAATGCAAAGGTATAGTCAATAGGTACATGTTTGGTACGTATTACCAAAGCATTTTAACTTATTTTTCTTATTCGATACTTTCTAGTCCACCCCATCAAACATATTTGGAAGTTTTTTTTAAATAATGTATAAACAAATGAGCATGATTAAAGCCCTGTGAATAACACCTTGGCTTTTATCTATTTGGTTGACAATAATAAGATTTTTTTTTTTTTTTTACATATTTTGGAATCATTTATATTTGAATAATTATACAGTTCGGCATTCTTTTTATTAAGCCATGAGCTATTTTTAATGAAATGATTTATATTTTCAAATGAATGCGTACTATAGTAACAATTCTATTGTGATGCAAGAAGTTTAAAATTACCTGAAAGTACTATGCAACGAATATTCATGTTGTCACAAAAAAAATATTTGTCACATGTTGTGAAATAGAATACTTTATATATATAAATATATAAATAATTAAAAAATGAATAACACAACAATTATTTAGTGTTGTAGAAATGATGATGCGACAAATTCTTTTTGTTACAATATATATTTAACTACAAAAATAATTTTTACAAAGATGAATGCTTAGAATTGAATCCATGACATAAATAAATTAGGAAACAACTCTATATCGTTGAAGCAACAAATTCTTTGTGTTGCAAAATAAATTCAGCTATAAACACAATCTGTCATTGCCACAAAATAATTTGCATAACAATTTTTTATATAGTAAAATAGCATACTAAATATATATAAATAATTACGAAATAATTTAGGCAACAACTATACATAATTGCACAAATGACGACGTGACAAACATCACGTGTTGCGAAATAAATTTAAAGACAAAAATCACTTGTTACGTAATAAATTATACTACAAATGTTAAATATCTCAAAATATACTATGCAACATATCAAACGTATTATAAAACAAATTTCGCGACAAACATGATTTGTTATTAAAGATATTTTACTATAAGCATGTGTTGTTGTAAAATATGTAGATAATAAAAGTTTTACCTTTAAAATAGTATTCGCAACAAATATTTTTCTCGCAAAATTTTTATTGGAATAATCACTGCAACAAACTAACTTGTCACCCTTTTAATTTTCGCGACATATATGCATTGCTATGACATTATGACAACAAATATCTTTTTGCTATTTTGTAGTTAATGTGTCAAACGAATAATGTTGCTAGTTTGTTAATGTGATGAATGATTGAAGTTTGTCGAAAAAGTAAATTTTGTGACATAGCGCAACAATGTCTATAACAAACATATTTTTGTCGCCAAATTATTTTTGCAACAAAACTCTATTTATGCGACAACAATTTTGTCGCGATTTCGGTATTTTCTTTTGCAGTGCTTTCAATTCTCCACGGGTCTAAGTATTAATCGTTGCATACGGACAGATACCCCACTGAGGCTTTTGAAGGCCATTAATAGTAGTCAATAATAGGGTTTTTATTGGTTCGATGCTGGTGTGTGGGAGGTTGTCGAAGAAGCCCCTTAGTAGCCTTGATACTGTAGATTGTCATTATGAACACCACATACATAGGTCAGGCCTAAATTACATATTATGATTCTCAGTGCTTTATCAAGAGTCTCGATGGGTAACAACATATTCAACTTTGATCTCCTAAGTTTTGGTTGGTGATGATGGGCTAGCAGGCACTGGAAGGCATGTATGATCTTATCCATATTGATATTTGAGTTCACATGAGTACATCATAGTGGTATTCGAGCTCACAGATTAGAAACGATAAGCTGAAATCGTGAAGAAATTCTTGAACTTCGATTATGAAATCATAATGAATACTTTGAGTATTGTAAATCATGTACATTTATTTGATCATAGATATATCATTACTTGCTGAGCATTTGCTCATATTATTTTACATTATAGGTGTGACAATGCATGTACTCGAGATTGGTGTTAACTCTCACGCAACGAAACAATTGTGTACTAAGTATGTGACCGATGTTTCAGTGAGTATATCACTAGGGAAATCCGAAAAACTTTATAATTGATTCTATTAAAATTATTTAATTATTGGAAATATTAATTATAAATTATAATGTTATTTGTCGAATGTCTTTCTCTCTGTATTTCAATTAACATTGTTTTCTTTTTATTCTAAATTAGATTGTTTTTATAATTTTGAGCTAAATTAAATATTAATGAAATAACTATTTAAACCCTCACTAAGCCACACTTATATTTTCAAAACAAGCATAAAAATCCCTTTCCATGATTGAAAAACTCACTAAATACTACAAGGATGAAATATTGAGAATTTAATGAGACTGACAAAATTTTACACAAAAAACACAATTTGATCCAACGCCAAGATAAAGAGTATTGAATACAAAATATCTTTAGATATAGTTAGAGAACATCTTTGTTGTGATGAAGCTTATTTTTCAAACTAGTTTGGATCTACTTACTGGAGAACAATGATGGAGCAATATACCCCCTCTTGCTCGCTCTTTTTAAATTTTTGTTGATTTACACTTAATTTATATAAAACTTTTTAAATATATACATAAAACCTATATAATTTACCCTCTCAATATTTTTCACACCCTGCATGAAAATCCTAATTCGCCACTGCCGAAGAAGGAGAAAATTATAGCAAGAAAGCAGCAACAAAATATTTTTGACAATTTCTTCAAAAAAATTAAAAATAAAAAATGCCTAAGACCATGGGCCCACTCCACACGATTAACATGACAAGCGCTCCAAACAACTGACACATGCAGAAAGCAGAGACACATGCAGAAATAGAATAAAAACAGTTGTCATATAGGAGCTTAAATCTTCAAATTGCATAAATTCGAGTACTAGGGTTTTGTCAATTGAATTATCACATTTAGTCTTTCAATTAGGGATCTAAAAATTCAGATTGAATTGAACAACCAATAAACTGATAGAGAGGAATGGCGTGCTTATACATACCGGTGCAGAACTCGGAAGAGGTGGTGCAGGTGGCGCTAGATCAGTTACCCCTTGATGCCACTGACATCATTGACATTCTGAAGGCGGAGCAAGCTCCACTTGATCTCTGGCTCACCATCGCTGTATGTTCATTTTTATATATGTGTGTGTGTGCATGCCATTAGGTTCATTTAAATGTTCACTTACGCCCACTCACATATGTAAGAATTTGTGTACAAATCATTTTTACTGAAGTGGGAGTTTTTTTGCATCTTCACTTTAGATTTATATTTGTATGTATGGAAGTCTTTTTATAAAAAAATTAAATTCGTAAAAACAAAAAACCATTTTATTAAGCAAAATTAATACTCTTTTTTTAATGGTTTTTGTGTTTACGTGTATATCTTATGTAAATAATTTTTCTTATTTATATTTAAATGCATGATGGGTGTGAAAAATATTCTTCATAACATGCTTATCGAGTTGGTTTAGATTTTGGATTAGAAATTGGCGCATTTGGCATTACTTAATGAGCATCCAGGATAATCAGTATTTGAGTTTCTATTTGTTTTTTCTTTTTGAGCATTATTTCCCAGATACAATTGGAGAAAAAAAGAGATGCATGTGTGCTTGTGTATTTTAGTAATTTCCTTATATGTTGGAATAGTGGAATTCGACGAATTCTAGATGCAGTTTAAAACCACATCTTATCTTTTGAGATGTTTGCCATGTCATACATACAATGTGCTGCTTGTAGTGTTATTTATCTGCCAAGTATAAGAGTTGGTTATGCGTTTAATATTAATGTGGGTTGGCAACTGGTGCATATTGATTGTATCTGTTTTCATTTTTTATGAATCTCTATTTTTGGGTTCAGAGGGAGTACTTCAAACAAGGAAAACTCGAACAGTTTCGACAAATATTGGAAGAAGGGTCTAGTCCAGGTACATATTCTTAATGTTTACATTCTTTCACATGATAAAAAGGAATTCCATTAGATTTTGACGTAGGTTATTGTTGTGCAGAAGTTGATGACTATTTTGCAGACGTGAGATATGAGAGGATTGCCATTTTAAATGCTTTGGGAGCATATTACAGCTATCTTGGCAAAATAGAGACAAAACAAGGACAAAAGGAAGAGCATTTCATTACTGCTTCACACTACTATAACAAGGCTTCAAAAATTGACACACGTGAGCCTTCAACATGGATTGGGAAAGGTACGCATGTTAAGTAATTGGCAGTTATATAGATTTAGTATGACTATCATAGAGCCTTGCATATCATTTGTTCTACTATACACATTGTTCTCGAGGTTGTCACAAGTTTTGTTTTTTTGTTTTTTTTTTGCAGACAATGCACAAAGCCAAAGAAATATTTTTTTTTTGCAAATGATGATATATTGCTGCTTTTTTATAACTTCAAAGATTCATCCTTAGAGCATCTATAAAAAACTCTTTAAAAGTGAAATACTCTTTATTTTAAAAAGTCAAATCTTGAGATTATGTTCCTAAACCAAAAAAATAAAAATATATTTTACTCTTTAAATTTAAAGATGCTTTTTATTATGATCAAAGTGATTTTTAAAAATAAAGTCTCTGAGATATGCTTTTAAAAATGACGTTTCCTAATCATCCTAAGTTAAAATTCTTTTCTTTTCTTTTTTCGTGAAAAAGTCTTAATACCATTATGTTTACATGTTAGGGGTAAAATTGTTGTCTTCAATGCATATTTTGGACATAGGTTTACTTTATCATTGAACTTGAATCCTAAACTTAAGATCTAATGATGACTATTGGCAAGAGAAATGAGTCGAGCTTGAAGTAGAATTTTGTTGGCCTGTGTGAAAATTAACTACGCTTAATACAGTTATCTTCATTAGCACTTTTTCATGAAGCAGAATTCTATGAAGGTGGAGGAAAAATTCATGACTACAGTCTTACTTATAACTATTGTCTTAGGAGTTTGAAGGATGGTTAAAAGTATATTGATAATGGAAAATAAGATCAGGCTGGATTGAGTTAAGCCCATTAGCAGCTTCTTTTGCTTATTAGATTATCTTCTTACTATTTAGAAAACAATTATCTTCTTGTTTCACTTTTGCATACTACTATTTTGTATTTCCTCTTTGCCAGGTTTAGCATTATTAATGCTTCCGCATATTCTCTTTCACAGGTCAGCTTTTTCTGGCCAAAGGTGATATTGATCAGGCACTTAATGCTTTCAAGATTGTTCTGGACGGAGATGGTGATAATGTTCCTGCTCTCCTTGGTCAGGTATGTTCACATTTATTCTCTTTGTTTACTCACCATTTACCCTCATTCAAGTGATGTATTTATCTTATTTAGGGGTGCTTTTGTATGTTTGAATCTTTCATCCCATGCTTATTAATGTGAGGATTGAAAATATAAGTCGAGAAGAATTTTCTCATCCTCCCTTCTTTCCCGCACTTCCTCTCCCCTCCAATCGTTGTGCAGTTTAAGCTTGATTTTTGTCCAATTGAGATTCTACTTTTCAGATCTCATTTTCTTGCATTCCAGGATTGGCTATACAAGTCTCAGGCTAAGTCCTTGATAACAATACTGTCTGCCCCTTTTTTAAGAATTAAATCAGTATGACTATTGTAGCATTTTACTATCTTCCACTTATCTGCAGGCCTGTGTCTACTTTAGTCGTGGTCAATATTCAGATTCGTTGGAGTTGCATAAGGTTTGCCTATTTCCCTTTTAACAACCAAAGTTTCCAATCTCTTGTTTTGAGGCTGCGGGAAGGTGGAGCATTTCCTCTCATGAAAAATTTAAGGTTTTCTATGCTTTCAGCTTGAGTTATGATCCTGTTTTATGTTTCTTTTTCACTTTCTTGTAATTATATTTTGGTTAGAGGGCCTTGCAAGTGTATCCTCAGTGTCCTGCAGCCGTAAGACTTGGCATAGCACTTAGTCACTACAAATTGGGTCGTCTTGAAAAGGCCAAACAAGCATTCCATCGTGTTTTACAGGCAAGTCGCTGCTGACCACTGGATTGTGTATTAATTAAGCTATTGTAAACAACACTGCACATTTTGCTCGACGTACTGCTGACATTATTGACAATTTATAACTGCAGTTAGATCCAGAAAACGTTGAGGCTCTTGTGGCACTTGGAATTTCAGATTTGCAAACTAATGAAGGTTCATTTTTTTGTTAAAAACGCATGCATGCTATAAATATATAGATACCTTGAGTGTATATTTTAGGTATGAGTTATGGGAGGCCTGTGATCTAGCTTTACTCAGACAACTTGCCATAATTGGTTTCCATTTTTGTTTGGGGTTCATATGGTCTAGATGCTTGATGATCATTTTAAATATAGCCCCTATCTGGCTCCACTTTTTACAAGATTAAAATCTATTTTTATACCGTTGCAAAGTGCAAGTGGGTCCCAGCGTCTAGCTTTTATTGAGAAGGAAGTAAAAAATGAAGACAGCAACAATACAATAATTGATTAAAATCCGGACGAAAATTTCTCCCAAACATGTGTATAATGAGTTTATGGAATTCATTTTAACTACAGTTTTTATGAAAATCTTACTTTTTATCTTATGCCATACATCTTTACAGCTAATGGTATTAGGAGTGGAATGGAAAAGATGCAGAGAGCTTTCGAGATATATCCATACTGCGCTATGTCACTGAATTATCTGGCTAATCATTTCTTCTTCACTGGTCAGCATTTTCTAGTTGAGCAACTAACTGAAACTGCACTATCAGCGACGAGTCATGGCCCCACAAAGTCACATTCTTTCTACAATTTAGCCCGATCTTACCACAGCAAGGTTGATATCATGATCCATGTTTGCATCTAGAACCTCTGTACTTGTTTCTCCATTATTGGTTGGTCAAAATTATTACCCGTCTCTCATGCTTAATAAATAACGTTAATGGTTTTTTGACCTTTATTCCATTTTTGTTGATTATTGGGTTCTTCAGCTGCTGGTTATGGGCTATGTCAACTTGATAAATGATTATGCTTGTAGTTGTGCATTTTTGGCCCTTCATCTACTTCGATAATAGATTTAGCCTTTCTGATTTCAGGGAGACTATGAAAAGGCTGGAAGGTATTATCTGGCGTCTGTCCAAGAAGTGAATAAGCCCCAAGAATTTGTATTGCCTTACTATGGTGCGTAGAATTCCTCAATCTTTCCCTAGTTGTTATCATCTGTCAGTCTCAAATACAGGCAGAAAAATATGGCATAGACATAGGACTAGTGGCGGATGCAGGTATTTGAGTCGGGGGCACAATCAAACTTTCCAAAAAGCGAAAAAAATTAAAATATTCGATATCTTATTACAGTCATTATCTACACGTTCTCATACTTTGATAACGTTCTATAATTACATTATTTTCAATTTTGTCAAATACATCATTCTCAATATATGCAATCAAACTATTATTCGACCATTGATCTCCAATTCGATTGCGTAGACGATTTTTGACACAAGTCATCGTAGAAAATGCTCTCTAGACTTGAGTAGTAGCCACGGGAAGAGCTAATGCTAATGTCACAAGTTTGTAGACTAATGGATATACTTCATGTTTATTTTTTTGTACAAGATCACTGAGGCCTAGAGTTATTAACATATCATTCATATTGGGAACACTGATATGGTGAGCTTCGCAAAACGAACAAATCATTCAAAAAAAAAAAAAGAATCCCATCCATCATTCCTTGTGATTTGGAGCCGTGCTTTATATAATTGAATCAATCTCATGGCATGGACAGTATCCTAATATTTTCTTTGTAATGCTTTCCACAATTCATTTGAAAATTCCCAGGATCTTTCGTTTCAATCGAAACATGTCCAACATCAACGTCCCCAACATCAATTTCATCCCTTTCATTCCTAACATCTCCATCATCATTTTTATCTCGAACATCATTTTCATCCCTTCTATCTTGAACATTCCTTTCATTAATATTTTGTTCATCACAAAACAACACTCATTTACGTTTAAAGTATTTCTTCATAATTGATACAAACAATCAAATAAAAATTTAAAACAAACTCAATACAAATATAAAGTGGCTCCATTATAATCTCCAACAGACAGCAACTCATTGCCCAGTGCACACCCAGCTCTATCCCCACTCCCCAGCAGCAACATTCATTCCCATAAATTAATAATTCTCAGCAACTCAATCACATATTTTAAAGAGTCAGAAGCGGGAAGCCATATTATATCACAGTCAGACAAGAAAAATGGAATAACATCAGCTATACATAATTTCTTCTGAAGATTCGAAGAATTTGAAGTTTAGGTACTAGGGTTTTTGTTAGGAATTTGAGGAGGTGTTATCGCGCGATATGAAGTATAGATCGCACAAACAAATAAGCAAGAACAAGATTTTAAAAAAATCAAACAAGAAGATGAAATTGGCAGAGGAACTGAGTATTTTATTAATGACAATCAATGTAGAGAAAATACAACTTCTGTAATAATATACTATAAAATTGAATGAAGAGTCTACTATTTATAAAAGACATGCCCAAACCCTAGAATAAACCTAAAATATGAAAACTAGGTCAAAAATCGCGTAAAACTGAAAAATAAGGAAAAAGATTTGCGGCTCGTCGCTCAAGCGAAGCTCGAGTGAGAAGTGGGCGAGAGCCTGTCGCTCGAGCGACAACTCAGTGACAGGCGGGCGACGAACTCCATGTTCCAAATTTGCTCCTCTCACTCGAGCGTTAAGGGGGCGTCCGTCCAGCACCATCAATCCGCATTTTTTTTTGGACCCTATTTTGACATCTTCAAACCCAATACTCCACAATGCGAAGCCCTAGACCCAATTTGAACTGGATTTGGGTCATAAAATCCAACAATCTCCAACTTGACACAAATTCCGGTGTAACGAACGAAGCTCCAAAATTTCTCCACCTAGAAAAATAAGTCCGACTGCAGTGAAACACACTGAACTCTTCAACTTGAACCAAAACTCTTCAACAATAAAAAAAATACTCTTCCTCTTCCATCATATCCAAACACGGATACAATTGAAACCAACCCCCAGGTTCCCAAAATTCA
>CAIGRN010166655.1:0-11590 GCA_903798345.1 Fraxinus anomala | reverse complement strand
ATGAGGAAGTATTTTATGCTGATTCCTTCCGACTGATCATATCATAGTGATAGTAGAGATACCTTTAGTAAGCTTTGAAAGTATAGTCCAAATTACACACCAGACCTAGAAATGTTGAAAGGGTAAACAGATTCTTGTCTAAATACACCGTGGTCGATAGTCAATTTCAATATTTGGCGGGCTTTGAAGTTTAATTGTGGTGTTGAGAATCTTACATCTAATGTTGATTTATGCATTTAACATTTAAAATTGCAATGAATGTGTAATAAAAAGTGCCTAATTATACAAATAAAAAAAAATGGGGGGAAAAAAATTGGGATGCAAAGTCTATTTAAAGCTAGACTAATTTTATGTGTAATAAAAGTGTCTAATTATACTCTTGCTCTTTTTTTATCGGAGAGATGATTTCTAAAGGAACAAAAAAAAAAAAAAGGTATGGAAGCTATAATTGTAAATCCCCTCATTACATAAATGCAAAAAAAGCAACTAAAAAAAAAAAATTGCAGCTAAAAAAATTACTCTTTTTAAGACGAACAAATGAGTCGTCTTCTCCAACTATTCCCATTCCCCAACTCAAGCTGCCTCATAACTCCCACCCAAACCTCCGCCAGTAAGTTTGCCGCCACTACCCCACCATTAAACCCACCTAAGAAGCCCAATAACAGCAATTGAAACAATAAAAAGCCTGAGTTATTATTGTAGTTAAGGAATCCACTGATTCCCCTCTTCTCAATGAATACCTACTATAACACCAATTATACTAAAGCGAACGTACCATATCACCGGTTATTAGTATAAAATAAGCACGATGCTTAGTATAATTTCGTCTTAAAGAAATTTATAGTTTTCAACGTTGTCTTTGAAACGTGGCTATCTGTACTAAAATCATACTCTAGTAACAATTGATACATTTAAGTGTTAGCAGAACTAGGGGCAGTAGATATTAGAAAGCCTCTTGTATTTCATCTTTTACTACAAAACATACAAGTTTTCAAAATCTGTAGATTTGAATCCTCGTAAATTTCATTCAATTTTTATACAAGACTATTACACTCGCATTTTTAAATAATGAAAAAAATTCAAAAACAGAAGAAAATTATTTATGTATTATTATTTTTTAATATAATGTAAACGTATATTAGTCATTTTATAGAATTTTTAGCCGTTTTCGTGATTCCCTGTTTTTCACACTATTTGAGGTAAGGATGAGAGCATCGAGGATTTATTTATTTTTTTAACAAGAAACAAAATGTTACTTTTATCTCTTCAAAATTTACAGTCATTTACTTTTTCTAATGCCCTCGTGATGAGTTTTATACTTATTCAAAGAGCTGCTACTAAAGGCACTGATATTCAAATCTCTCTTTAAGTTCTTGCATTTCGTTTTATTTATCAATTTTTTTTCCCAATTTTTCAGCGGCATTTTTATGTTTGTATTGAAGATTAAATCTTGTATTTGGTCTTTCAATTTTTCTAATTATGTTTAATTATTTTTTAAGTTAAAGTCAATAATTAATTTTAATCATATATTTTATAGGAACTACAATATTTTAACCATATGTTTCATTAATTTACCCAAAATATTAGGGCCTCGAGAGCGTATGATGATTTGTCAGCAGATGCGACCATTTCGTTGAATAGGTTAGGAGAGTAGTCCTAATTTTCTCTTAAAATATAAAATAAAATTAATTCACTTATCTTTTTGTCAATCCACATCAATCTCTGGGCTAGCGTGCGCATTCACTACGTGTCAAGCTGGGGGTCTTGGTTAGAGCTGACGTGGGCAAATATACCCCAGCGCACTTTAGTAGATTCAGCGCATAACATATATATAATCCTCAACTTCCCACCGGTTTGTGTTCCCTCCCACTAGTGCTTAAAATATTCGCTTAACACACTTCCTCTCCACCCTTGACAGCCTCAGCTTTGCTACATAAACAATAATATTTATATAGATAGGTATGAATGTATTATCTTCGTAGTCCTTCTGGTAGATTCTTTATTGTTCTTCTTGCTCAGATCTCCAAACGAGTAATCTTTTTACTTCTTGAGTTTTAAATTGGAAAATTTTGATTCTGGATTTCATTAATCGTTTTATCATGCTGAATGTTTTTCATCAGATTTGAATTTTGGAGGTGCTGTGGTGTTGAGATATTAAGTGCGAATTACATGATATAATTCCGTTCCTTCATCATTGCTTAATTTCGTTTTGTGTTGCTAAAATTTGCAGCAATTGTACGTTCAATTTGGTCTTCCTGCTGTGATTTTCGCGGAAACTGTAAGTTGTTGAAGGTTGACAGAGATGTAGAGAGAGTTAAAAAAAAAAAGTGAAAATTGGATAGAGAGAAGGGAAGTGTACAGGTTGAGATTTCTGAAAAGTTTTCGTTTTTTTTTTTTTTTAGTTGTAAAAGTTCACTGGACGCTCCAGTTAAAATGCCGCATCGAACTACTTACATTTTCCCGAGGCAATTTCCAGACAGCAACTTTGACTCCTCAAAGTTTATCTCGGATCACGAGAAGAAAAGCGAACGAAAGTTTGAGGCTTGTGGTCGCGAACAGGTCGCTCTCAACCTCACAGGAAAAGAAATTAATAGAGACTCGGAGTCTCAACATAATTGTAAAGATAACAGTAGTAGGGACATTTGTCATAGATTCACGAGCGACAGGATTTACAAAAAGCAGTTGGCTGCCTTTGTGAACTGGCTGACCGAGAAGAAAAAGAAAGACGAATCATTCAATCGACTGAATCCGGTGAAGATCAGATCGGATGATGGGGATATCATTGAAGAGGAAGAGCGTGAGCCATTTCTACCATCACCACCGTCTGCTGTGGTGGTTCCCAGTGCGGTGGTTGACTGTGAATGCCAGGTGGGTAAAGACAGACGCTTGGAATTGGAACGGAAGGTGTCGCTGCAGCAGTTGTCTAGTAATGGGAGCAATTATAGCATTGGTGCTGATCATCAAGGGAAGGAGAGGGGATTTGAGAGGCAGCTGTCACTGCAGAGATTTTCTAGTGGTGGGAGCTCGAGCTATGCGGGTAGTTTGTTTTCTGGAACCACTTTGGATGGGAATTGGTCGAGTATTACTACTGGGATACTCAAGGATCCAACTACAACAAACGAAGTGGAGGAGGTAAGAGGAGTTGAAAACGTTGGCAATGGATTGGCACAAAGGTTTAAAGAGGGCTATTACTTGCAGCTCACTCTTGCTAGAAGGCTTACTGAGCAGGCTACACTTGTTGCTGAGCCCATGCTAATGCAGGAGTCTAGAAGTGCTGAGCATCTTGTTGGTGGATCTGCTGATGCAGAAATTGCCTCCTACCGACTCTGGGTAATATCTTCATCTCAAAACAATTAAGATTATTGCTTCACTCGTAAATCTACTGCCATCATTAATGGTACATTAAGTTTTAATAGAATATGAGTGATATGATGTAAGAGATTTGCCTTGAATTTACTTTATGCAATTCTAGTCAAAGTATATTTCAAGTCATTTCTGAATTTATCCTGGGATACAAATATTTTTTCAGGTCAGTGGTTGCTTGTCTTACACTGACAAGATATCAGATGGGTTCTATAACATTTTGGGAATGGATCCATATATGTGGTTGATGTGCAATGAGTTGTACGAAGGTAGAAGAATGCCACCTCTAATGGCATTGAGAACACTTGAACCTAACGACACCTCTATGAAGGTGGTTCTTGTTGATCGTAGTGGGGATTCACAACTCAGGGAGCTTCAGGATAAAGCTCAAGAGCTTTATTATTCTGCCGAAAATACATTAGTTTTGGTAGAGAAACTTGGTAAACTTGTCGCTGTCAACATGGGGTAAGTATTAACTTTCTTAGCTTGCTTCTTTAGGATGCTGAATAGTCCTTTATAAGCCATTAAGTTTGTGAAATTTAAGGGGCTCTTTTCCGATGGAGCAAGGTGACCTTCATGTTGGATGGAAATTGGTCAGCCAGAGATTAAAGGATTTCCAAAAATGCATTGTGCTCCCTATTGGTAGCCTTTCTATGGGACTTTGCCGGCACCGTGCTATTTTGTTCAAGGTGATTACTTACATCCTAGTTTCTGTTGACAAATAGTTCTTTCCTTGCATTTATTTTCCTGTTTGATTTCAAACCTACTTCTTTGAGCATACGGCCCTGTTTATTTTGAATTTCAACATAATGACAAATGTTTATTTGTTCAAGGTCATTATGTGTGCAAGTGTATATAGAGTTGCTTCATTTATCACATGAACACCATTTTCAATTTTTTGAATTTCGAATTGTGCTCCTATTTATTTGTTGGGTTTCACTTATTGGAAGTTTTGTGATCCTCAGTCTTCTTTACTTCTAATCACATGATTGATGGTAACTGGTCGCAGTCTGGATTTAACAGTGCATTCTCAACACTGTGTGAACAGGCGAGACATGTACATGAACCGAGTCTGTCTTACCTGGACTTTTGTTTTACATGCGTAGAGAACCTGATATTTGTTTAATACTGTACATTCCTTGTATAAGTTTTAAAATTTAAGATTCTTTAGCCTGGCCTTGTTCTCGAGGAACACAGGAGAAAATTCTTGAACTAGCCAGTGATCTCTTTCAACCTATCTCATTGTTTTGGTGGGATATTCTCATTGGATGCATGTAAGCAAGTGGGTCATGTGGATGCTTTCCCTGACACTTTTGTTTGTTGACGCTCTGCTCAAGGCAGTTTATAGGACTCAGGATAGCCATATTAACGTGGGACTCTTTTTTATCCAGAAATTGGCGGACTATGTTGGTTTGCCGTGCCGGATTGCTCGAGGTTGCAAGTATTGTGTTTCAGATCATCGATCTTCATGTCTTGTCAAAATTGACGATGAACGAAAGCTTCCAAGGTAATATTATGTCTGTGGCATCATTTCTTGTCTGCTGCCAAAGTAACTACGAAAAAGACAGATTTAACTTCAGGTTAACCAGGATTGTTTACTGTGTGTCCATCCAAAATTGTCATGTTCAGTATTGCCATTTCTGATATCTTATTTTTGTTATGGTAACTGTTACTTAGTTCACATTTAAGAAAGCAATAAACTTGTTCAGGCTGCAGAAACTATTTTTCTTTCAAGATTTTACAAACTTTACATGTTTAGTTGTTTGATGTTGCGTTTCAGATGCTGCTGCAATAAGAAACATGATTACTGGCTCTTTCTTTGATATAATATGACTGTGTATTAGTCTTCTCACCTTTATTTCTTTCGCAACCTGAAACTGTGTTTGATCACTTGAATTATGTTTATGGATCTCATTGTAGACGAGTTATTCTTAAACTTGCATATATCTCTTAGCAGGGAATTTGTAGTTGATCTAGTTGGGGAACCAGGAAATGTCCATGGTCCAGATTCCTCAATCAATGGAGGTGTATTTTCATCAGTCCCTTCACCATTTCAGATATCACGTCTCAAAGAATTTCAGCAATCTGAGCTGTCTAATGAAGTAGATCTTCAACTACTGAACTCAAAGTATACTTGTGGTGCTGATAATTCTCTTTTTTCAGGTTTGTTAGATTTTATATACCTTTTTGTCATTTCATTCTAGTGCTATATGATCTTAATTTAAACCCAAAATGATTGATGAGATGTTAAGTTTGGGTTTTTTTAGCATCATAGATGTGGTACCATGGAATGTTTAGGCTCAAAACCATAGGCACTGATCCTGTCGGTGGATTTCGATTCGATATTAAGAGATTTCATACTGATTATCTTTAGTACACCCCCTTTCCTCAGCTTATTCTTAGAGCCGAGAGCTTAAAAAATATTAATCTATTTGTAAATGCTGAAAATTGGAAGTCCGCATTCCTCAGCTAATACAATTAAATGATGTTGTCTGTGGGTTTCGAATCAAATTTTATGACACTTCATATGGCAGAGATCTGCTGACCTCAAAATTTCGACTGATGTGTTGCCAACAGAAATCCCGGCCACCTCCCCTCCATGTGGCATACTTGCGCACTTGAACCCCATTAGGTGGCAAAGGTCACCGATCAAGGAAAAGGTCCGGCGACCGTTTGCACTCCGACGATCAAGTCAACGGTTGGACGAGAGATAATGTGAGTGCAAGAGATGGGAGATGAGGATTTGGTTAGGGTTAGAAAACATTACCTTGTGTGTGAAATGAACTCACGTATATATAAAGAAATGGGCCAAGTGGGGCTAATGGACGAGCTCCAAACCAGTATGAGGTTACTTGATTAAATAGGCTCAATCCAATTGCATAATCAGTGTCGAGTCGGCATATGTGGTTACCCCTCCGTCAAGCGCATGCCACCTAATTTATAGATATAACACTTATCTTATTCTCCAGTGCAAAATAATGATTGCTGTGATACTATATTCATTAAATTCTTTGCTCTTTCTGCTTATGAGTCATTTTATTTTCATTCATGGTGCATGCTTGTTGATGGGGTATTGATAAATTGTTGAGTACTTGTGGTTAGAAGGCAGTATATAGTAACTGAAGACATGAGAAAAAAGTGGGTAAATCTTAAAATAAGTTATATTTTATGGTAATAAACTTACTACAAGCTTTTGTTTTTAGGAAGGGGAAAAGAAATCTATCAGGTGAAGGATATTGACTTGCCTGGAAATTTAAGAGATGATTTGTGCAGACAAGATGTTCTTGGTGTTGCTTCCACTGGGATATCTGGAGATGATTGTTCTAGACCAGGTGGTGACAAAATTATTATCAAACATACATATAATGAGGACATTGTTGTATCTTCAAACGCAATTGTGTCTCTCTCTGACAGACAACCTCCTCGAGTTACCTGCTCTAACGAACAAGATTGTATGAATGTTAAGAATAGATACTTGAATCTTGAGCCTTCTCTTGCAATGGATTGGCTTGAGATCTCATGGGATGAATTGCACATTAAGGAGCGTGTTGGTGCTGGTAATTATTCTTCTATTTAGTTACAGAGTACTCTTATATTATTTAGATGCTTTAGACGCTTCTATTTTTTAAATCTGGGTTGTAAGACTTTTGTTCTTCCCTCGTACAGGTTCATTTGGGACAGTGCATCGAGCTGAATGGCATGGATCTGTAAGTGTCACATGCCCTTACGTTTTACTTTCCATACATTCCCCACCCCACCCCCACACAACCAAACAAAGGATCTACTGAGAGAAGCAGTTTCGGTGCTAAATGTTGAAGTTATAATGTCTACTATAATGTATAGTTCTGCTGTTCTTATACCTAAAAAAAATAAAGGGAAAAATGCACGATATGTATGGGTTCTTTTTGTTAGGTTATTGATTTATTTTGAGGTTTTGCATCTGTGGACTGTGGCATGTGTTTCATCAAATGTGGTGAATCAATATTGTGAAATGAATTTACTTGCTTGTGTTAAATTTCCTGATGTGCTCCTCTTGATAGACATTTCATTCCTTCATGAGGTGCTTCTATTATTTAGATGCACCAAATGGTTTAGTATTACATTGGTCTGTTGTTGTTTCTGAGTGATCAGGTGTTCAATATGTGTAATGGAATTAAACATTGCTTTTGTTGCAGGATGTTGCAGTTAAGGTTCTTACCATCCAGGATTTTCATGATGATCAGTTTAAAGAGTTCCTCAGGGAGGTATGAATAATAGTGGATCTGAAAGATGGAATTTCCTGGAGTATACTTCCTTCTTCCTTCTCTTTGATGACCTGGGCCTTAGCTTTACTGATATTTAGCATTTTTCAATTTTGACTAACCTTTTCTGTTATATTCTTTCAGTTTATTCTCTCAAAGTTTGATTGCAATCAAATATTTTAGATAATGCCCTTTTAATAATTGAGAGATGCACAAACTCTGTATTAAGCAATTTTTAGTGGTTATTCCTTTTTGTTTTTTCTTTTGAGATAGTCGGGTGGGGTTAAAGTGAAATATTTTCATGCCTTGACTACTTGGTTGCTAGAATGAGCCTAACTTTCCTGAACTGTGTTTCTTCAATATATTCATTGATTCTCTACAGTTGCTGTCAAACATTAATATCTATTTTACATTTTTAAAGGTTGCCATTATGAAACGCGTTCGACATCCAAATCTAGTTCTCTTCATGGGAGCTGTTACAAAACGTCCACATCTATCTATTGTAACAGAGTATCTGCCAAGGTAAACATATTTCATAGATCCTATAAAACAAATTGAACCATGTAATATGAAGTGACACAATGTGTATGTTAATCTTCGTATCTGAAATTATGTATAACAGAGGTAGTCTATACAGACTGATACACAGACCAGCTGCCGGGGAAATCTTAGATCCAAGGAGGCGGTTACGCATGGCTCTGGATGTGGTTCGTTCAATTCTCATCTATCCCTCCTAACTGTATCATTTCCTCCTAGTTGTTTTTGTTTTGTTTATAAATTTCCTAATAAATGATGCATTCAGGCTAAGGCTATCAATTATCTTCATCGTCTTACACCGCCTATTGTTCACTGGGACCTCAAATCACCTAATCTGTTGGTTGATAAAAATTGGAACGTAAAGGTACAATTCTCACTGATTTCTCTACAGATGTACCTCTTAAGTCTTTGTCTGAATTAACTTCATTTCATTCATGGCTCAGGTCTGTGATTTTGGTTTGTCAAGGTTCAAAGCAAACACGTTCATTTCATCAAAGTCCGTTGCTGGAACGGTTAGAATTCTCTCTTTAAATTATTCTTCCGCACACGTGTGAACATAAAAATGTAAGTTTTGTTAGATTTCTTGGCACGAAGACATAAGAAGTGAAAACCATCTTTTTTTCCCAATCCGTAAGTTTGAGAACTCGTACAAGTCCTTTTCTAAACCAAAAGAAAGATAATTAAAAAGAAAACACGTGCGTAAAATTTAGTTTGGTGGGCAAAAGTTACTAATCATTCAAGACAGAAAATAGCGAATAGATGTCTGAAATTTTTGAGTTATCAGTCTTAAGAATTTTCTGGACCATGCATGACCCGAGACGAATGCTTTACTAAATAAAGCTTCACTTTTGGGAAGCTACAGTTGTAGTTATTTTCCACAAGCTCATGAAATGGTAGGCTTTGGGAGAACCACATTAGCATGTGGGGAGTAACATTGATAAAATTATTTTTGCTGACTGACGTAGGAAAAGAAGAACTTAATAGACAATGAAACTAATTACCATTCTGTCTTATGAACTTTGTTTTATAAACTTCCAAACAAGTTTAAAATGATAAAAGAAAACCTTAGAAAAATAATGACGAAATGTCATAACCTAAATGGAGGAAACAATGAATATATAAGCATTCGCTACGATAACGAGAAGATAAAAATATGTATAATTCTAATAGTTGCCAAAGGTAAACGACAAGATTTGAGATCTATATTTTGATATACTATATTAGTAAGGTAAATTGCTATAGTAGTTGAGACTTTTGAGTTGATCTTTGAAATGTTATCGTGAATTTCGATTCCATGTCCTTGCCAATTTTATCCATAATTCATTGTAACTATAGTTATCGTGCTTATGCAACTAGTGAAACAGAAGTTTTCTCCAATTCATGACTGCATTATAAATTGAAATAGGAGTTTCATATGTCATGGAAAGTCAGTATTTCAATCAAATGATACAAATCTCAGCTCGAACATATTCTTTTTGCAGTGTATCAATCAGCAATAACTCTTTTCCTTTTCATTTCAGCCCGAGTGGATGGCCCCTGAATTTCTTCGTGGAGAGCCCTCTAACGAGAAGTCTGATGTATACAGTTTTGGGGTGATTTTATGGGAGCTTGTGACCATGCAACAGCCTTGGAGTGGACTTAGCCCTGCCCAGGTTCATCCAATGTCATTTTGATATTACCGTTTTGCCACTGATATATTATTACTTGGATTTATGATATTTCTTGATGGTTAGTAAGATATACACTTTAATGACGATAGCGTGATCTTTTCAATCTTTCAGGTGGTTGGAGCAGTTGCCTTTCAGAATCGAAGGCTTGCAATCCCTCTGAACACGTCTCCAATACTGATATCTTTGATGGAGTCTTGCTGGGCCGAGTAAGATTTTTGTTTCCATTAGGAGTCATTATTTATCTTTCTAAATTCTTCAACAACATACTCAAGTAAATACTGCAAGATTTTGGTACTGGGTAATAATAACGGTTGTGTTATGTGTACATAATGATTTACATACATGATGTGATGAGATATGATTGAGTTAAAATTTCTTAAAAAAATATATATATATATTTCTCTACTCTCTTTTTGACACCTCATCTATATGTAAACCATTATATAACTCCATTATGTACCAGTATCATTATTCATTAGTTAAACACTTAAACTTTACAAAATAGTTGGAAACCGGAAAAAAAAAAAATGGCATCTACTTGAGTGCATAAGTTAGAATCCATCTAGTTAATTGTATGGTTATCTGATTTTGGCATAAGAAGCGAAGTAAGAATGTAAGATGGTCAGAAAAGTTCATTAATAAGATCTGATATGCAATGTGAGAAGGAAAGCACTACTGATGATGAATATAATTTTGAACTTTCAGATACTAGTTTTGTAACAATATCACTGATGAAATAGTTTAATTTATCATTTCTCCGCGAGAATTCCTTTGATATTGGAATAACTTGATGATCTCTTCTTTTCCCTTCAGTGATCCTGCACAACGCCCGACTTTTGCTAGTATAATGGAGACATTAAAGAAGTTGCTCAAGTCCCCATTTCAATTAATACAAACGAGCGGGCCATGAAGCGCCATGTCTGGTAGGCTGAGGTCTTTTATACTACGTCTCTCTGTTTTTTGGAGAGTCGAATATAGTTGTCGAATCAACTGTATTTAGTTAAGCAGCTTTTTGTTGCAAAAAATAAAATAAAGTCAGGTATTGACAATTGCCATGGGAGTTGCAGGTCCAAAAGATGTATGCAACTTCTTGTTTGATCTTGAGAACAATTTATTGTAATCCATATCCGTGAAGAATGATTTAAGAAGCCATTTACCTAAAGTTATCACATGGGAAGTTATCACCGGATTAAACTCGATTTCAGTACTTGAACCAAGATATTTTGCTGATGATGGCACTGAGGTCTTCCTCGGTCTCTCCACACTATTTTTATGTTAATGCCAACACACGATATATGCACTATTTTTATGTAACGAAAGGGACGGTACATGGTACTCGTTTATTACTCCACAGTTATCGAAAATACGCTGGGGATGTTTTGAAGGATTACAACACATTCTGTGAGTGTCTCATCAAAACTATTCTCGATATACGAAGGGGAAGGGTCGACTACTTGGAAACTGACCACCAAGCCAATTCCCGCGACTGTGAAAGGCCTACAACTGGTGGACTTTGGAATAATCGGTAATCATGTGCTGCCTTCGACACTCAAATTTGTGGCCTGTTGTTAGAATCCCGTCGTGTTGCATTAATTCGACCTTCATGCAGTACTTGGTTCTAAAAAATGGGCCTAGAGGCGACTGTCTGCATGCAGTACTTGTGTTCTAAAACGTGCGCACTGTCAAGTTGAACATGTATCATTTTAATTATTAAATAATTTTTTGAATGATCAAAAATTTAAAATAATATTAAAAATAAGAAAATATTTTTTACGTAGG
>CAIGRN010166639.1:0-14093 GCA_903798345.1 Fraxinus anomala | reverse complement strand
ATGGCTCGTAACAATCTATTTTCGGGGGAACACAATGATTCTTTCGAATCACAACAAGACCAAACACAAAGAAAATGTGATAAAACCCCATACATAAAAATCTGCGACCAATGTTTCTATTTGCATTATAGACCCTGAAATGGCCAGCACTATTTTGCATTGCTTCATGCATTTGAAATAACAGCTCAATTAGTGCAAACCTATTGAGCTAGGATTGCTCAATATGGAAACACTTGTATGATCAATGTGTTAATTCTCTAAATTAGTTAATAAAAAACTTAATAAAGATGGATAAACTCAAAACTAATTCACCAATTATTACAGTCATATTCCTAACCTACATCTCGGTGCTTTAAAAACAACTGAAAGCCATCTACTCTTTCTACCTAACGGGGCAACCCATTTATGCTTGACTGTAGTATACTTGAGTCTTCACAAATTTCCCTCGTGCCTAAACTCCCTAATTGAGCACTCAATTTCTTGATTGTATATAATTATATATTTCAAACCATTGAGGACTGTCAACGTCTTTCTCACAAAGAAAAATAATCAATCCTTCGTGTACAAAACAATTGAACTACTGATTTAGGCTATACACAACATAATGGAGCTAGTCAATTGATATAGATCCAAAATCTGATTCAAATCAATCGCTAATTCGTACATTATGCACTTGAACAGAAACATTTTCTTCAACTATAAATGAGTAACAATTTTCCAAAGTGTTTGAAATCCCTAGTTAACACAACTTCAAATCCTTAACTACATCCTCAATGCTCTATTCCACCCCTCTCCATCATTTTCTCCTCTAACTATGTTCTCATATACACAGTAACAAAAGATAACCACAATGACTTCAATTAGTTTGGTACCAAAATCGACACAAATCATTTTTTTTCCCAAATGCACAACATTCAGAACAGTAAGACTTCAAAAATAACCGATAGGCATTACACAAAAATCGCTTACCTTCGATGCAAAGATGCATGCTTCCTTATCTTCCACGAAATGGACGATTTCACGGTAGTAGTAGACATAAATTTCGGTTAGGGGAGCGATTTCAGGGTATCTTCTTTTTCCGTCAAATCAAATGAGTGAGGGAAGTGAGTTCAGGGTTGGTTTCTCTTTGGGCGGCGGTAGTCGACGGCTTTCGAGAGTTCCGGCGAATCGAATGAGGGAAAGTCAGTGCAAGGATTGCTGTCTTCTCTTTTGGGCGGTTGAGTCAGTTCTTCTCTTTGGGCGACGGTAGTCGACGAAAATGGTGACTCCCGGCGATTTAATGCGAGGGGAGTGAGAAAGAAAACGGTTCGAATGAGAGGGGTTAAGTTCTTTTTTGGTCAGTGAGTTTAGGGTTTTTTTGGTTTTGTTTTTTCTTTTTAAAAAAACTTGACACCTTACACATTTTTGGTACATATTTTTCATCCATCGTCAAATTTCAATTAATGAAGGTATGTAAGATATTTAATTTATCTAGAGGGGTAAAACAGTCCAAAAATGACAATTTTGCACACTTTAAAACTGTGATATTTTGGTAAATGTAAAGCCAAAATTTGACATTCATTGCAATTTCCTCTTTTTTTATATATATATTTACTTACATATTCAATTTCAAATTTTTAAATAAAATCCTTTCTTTTCCTTTTTTAACACCCAAATCTTGTCAAAGTTAGTTGAATGGACGTCCATGTCTGAAGAAAGTTGTGCAAAATGTTCAAAGATAGTCAACTTTTGCACCTCAAAATGTGTGCAAATTTGTTTCCTTTATTTTTGTATTTATGTGCATAAGCAACTATTATTTTCATTTATTTTTCAATTTCTGAGAAATTTTTATGCATTAAATTCATTTGAATGCACACTACGATTTGGGTGACATTTAGAGTTTGACTCGGGGTTTGACGTCTCAAGTGTGCCCTTTCATTGTTGCAAAATGCGAGTATCGATCCATGCTTTCTTTGTTCCTAAGAATGCAATAAGGTGACTAAAAAGCTCGCTGCACTCGTGTGCCGTTTAGAGGATTATATGTTTGTGTTTTGGATTGTACTCCTTTTATGTTTCACTTATAGTTCAAGACAACTTACTTTCATGGAAATTTTTGTTTTTGATGAAAGACGAGAACTTTTATGTTATGTTTAATCAAAACATATGGAGTGTCGTTTTTTTATTGGGCTCGACTTGACCTACTATGAGCATAAACATAAAGAGGTCTTAATGAGGGGGACCAACCTGACCTCCAACAACCGGCAGTAGAAAGTCAAACCTAACCACTGAATTAATTAAAAAAAAAAAAAGGCTCGACCAAGTTGGACCATTACAGCAAACCTAAAAGAAACAAGTTAACAAAGAGACTACCTTGAACAAGCGGTCAATGCTTCTTCTATTAGGGATTCTTCTGTTTTCTTGTTCGTTCTGAGCAAAGTTTATAATCACTAACATTGAAGTTTGCTTCCTCGGATCCCTCATCGGCACTAGTAAATTGTTTAACATTTCAACTATTTCACCACTCGTTTTTATCTATTCATAAATTCTTCTCAAACGGAATTGTCCAAATTTACAAATGGCTTGTCTTTATATGTTTGGAATTAAAAGTTATATATTGCCTCTGTTTGGTAGAAATTTTAATTTGGATTTTTATTAAAGTCGAAGTCAATAATTAATTTTAACCACATATTTCACGAGTCTCACAACTTTTCAACCATACATATCATCAACTTTAATCAAAATCGATTAAAAAATTAATTGTAATCTCCACCAAACGTGGCATTGTTTCGTGGGCTGCAACATCTCCACCAAACGCATGATAACATCTCTTAATTGACTACTGAATCTTAGGCGAGTCATTATTAAATTGCATTTAAATTTTTCAACGAATTAGCTGCCTGACAATATTAAATAACATTAAATGCAGTTATATTCATTGAAACAAACAAATAAACAAATATGTCGATTTCACAAACAGCTGTCCTTTGCTTAAAATAAAAATATATAATGGGATTTGCATTGAACTCGATTCAGATAAAAATGGAGCGTGAGAAAGATTTGAAGAAACCCTTGAATAGTTATGGAAGGAACGATGTTTTGAGTCGAATGAGATGTGATTTCATTCGAAGACTACCAGACAAAGTGAAAGGTGTAGTGGATCTTGAGGATCTTGTCGATAATGTTGATCTCTCTACTGCAGAAGGCCTCCTTAAAGGTAGTATTCTAATTCTACTTCTCTTATTCAAGTTTTTTCTTTTTCAATCTCGTCTTATCTCTTTTAAGATATTAATATAAGTGTAGTCCAAAATCTTGCTTTTTGCTCATGTATTCGTGTAGATCGATAGTCGAGTCATTGTACTTTTCAAATTCTTCGTCTTCCATTCATCACCCTAAATCATTTACAACTTCATCAAAACCATTTAATTTTTAAGCGAAAATAGACAGAATGACTGTTATAAAACAAATAAGATATCAGAATCGCTCTGATCTCACTTGTCACTTGTTATGAAACCAATCGTCGAATTGAGATGTTGAAGTTATATAACACAATAATTAAGTATTTGATCACAGGCAAAAGAATAAAAAAAGACAAAAAAAATATAGTAAATGAATTATGAGATTTTATTGCACCAATAATAATTGAGAAATATGCAATTGATCCTAAAAATTAGTAATCACTTTTCTCACACTTATGAAATTGTATAGAAGAGTCTAAAATTTATAGGGAATCTCGACGCCCACCTCCGGGCACCCTAGCTCACAGCGTTGGGTGTTCTACCGGAATTTTTTTTCCCAAATTATTTTCTCAATCTCGAACTCTTTTCAAATTCAATACCAAATTTCAACTTTCAATGAATTTTCAAAATAGAACTTCAACTTAACATATGACTCCAATAGTATTTCAAACTGAATTCTCATTGATTAGCACTTCAATTAGAATTATTCAATACTTCAAACAAACAATTCGAATCATATCCAAGTTCTAACAATGACGAATAAGAAACGATGGTTATAAGTATAATAGTCATTAAAAATTTTAAGTGGACTAATCTCAATGCTACAACCAGTCTATCACCTAGCTCAATTCGATCCCAAGGTTAGGAATTTCTCATGAAACAGCAGTACATTGTTTTCATTTTCTTAAAACAAAAATATCTACATCGTTTCTTTTTCTTCGAAAATATTGATGTGATCTACAATAAATTATAAAATTACATATGATGCTGGATAAATTATTTTCAATCATGCGTCACATGTCAAACTGTCATTTGACGATTAAAAAATAATAATATCCACCAATGATAAAGACAGGTGGCTTTATTCAATTATTTCTCGGGCCTTTAATGGGGTAGGTATCAGTGTCTATATGATAAATGAGATTGATGTATACGTTACACTTACTTTTACAATAAAATATTTTTAACATAAAATTAAAATATTTTTTTATTTTTTAATAATATATTTTTCAAAAATTTACTATTTAAAAACTCATTCTTTCACAGAAAAAGAGAAGAAAAACTGTTAAACAGGTGTAATCTATGAAAATGTTTGGAAAAGTATGGCAAGTAGTTGTCGGTAAGTAGGTCCACTGGTAAAAGATAATTAATATTTTGAAATTACTTAGTAATTGGAATAAAAATAAAAGAAAAAAGATTCAGGTACGTGTCTATCTCTTAGAAATTTAAAATTATTTGAGAAATTTATACATTGATAATTTTGCATTTACTAATCAATGTTCTAAAAAGTTAAAAGCGTGATTAGGTGTGAAGAGAAAGTTTCGAGCTTTACGAACTTGAGCGAATCTAGGAAAAACTTAGGCGTAAATTTTTTTTAAAAAATATTGTTTTAAATTTTTAATCATTTTAAAATTATTAATAATTAAAATAATAAATATCAAACATCTAAAATTATAAAATACTATATTTACTTACTAATAGATTTATAGAAACTTCATACATGCTTTTAGAGTTTGTAACAGAATAATGAATCTCAAAATCATAATTACATAATGTAAATAGCATCATATTTTCAATCATATTTAACTATTTAGATGAAGTTATTTTTAACTTTTGTACAAATAAAAATTTTAAAAATCTGAAATTAATGTCAAATGAAAAGCTTTTTAAAAATAAAACAAAAAACTAATAAGGTAAAGTCAAATAAAAGACTTTAAAAAAAAAGAAAAAAAAAAAATAAAGCGCTTCTAGAAAAGATGAAAAAAATAAAGAAAAAAATTCAGTTATTTAAGTGAGGCGTTTTGTCCAAATTTTGAGCCTAAACGATGTCTAAACGCCGCCTAGACGGACTTTTTAGAACACTGAATAAGATTACTTGTACACCCAAATTTATACACTTTGGTTGACATTTTTTATGTGTAAAAAATCAAACCGTTTATTGAAAAAGATATTTTTAAAATCAATATACCTAAATTTGTTAACACACGTGAGTATAAATCAAAGTGTAGATATAGAGTGCCCCCATAAAATAGATGGAGTTAGTGGAACGCGATTTCGGCGCGACGTCAGGGGTGGACCAATTTTATTTTATCTTTCCGACTGGGCTGATATGTAAAATATAATTCCAAAGAAACCCCCTCCATATGCCCCTGCGCAGCGTGACCAGCCCCATCCATAACCCGCCTTGATGTCATCTCTGTAAGATAGGGAGTAATACAACATTAATACACATGTACTTCTCACTTTTTATTGTATGATATGAGTATGATGAAGATTCCTTGGATATAATCTCAAATCGATACAATGACAAGAAGAAAATTCTTGAAACGATTGCTATACATTATGAATATTGTGGGATCATGAAATGGTAACAAATAGTTAACGTTCTAATAAATAAAATGTTGTGTTGATAAAATGACATGTACATATATTTAATTTTTAGTAAAGCGAGAAAATAAAATTGATAGTTTTATGTAATAATTAAATAGTATGTTTGCATAGAATCAAAATATATTCCTCTCCCCTTTAAATGAAAAGAAAAAATAAATCAATTTTTAAATATCAATATTCTTTGAAGGATCGACTACATATCATACACAAAGCTCCACGTTCAACAAACTTGAAATAACATACGCCAAGAACAAAAGATCAAAGGAATTGCGAATCGACTGGAATATAGTCATCCTACCAAACAAGCCACCAATGTTTTTTACCAGTATATGGAGACAGCATAAAAGAGACCCAATTTTTCTTTTGACCACAAAACTGTTGGCCCATATTACTGAAATCTCAACTCAGTTCAATGATCACGAGGAAACTAACTGCAAAGTTTCCGCAGTAAGAAATTGTCATTGATAAAATATTGCTCGTCTAGAGTTGCCTTTCTGTACAGAAAAATAAAAAACTTGAAGTTGGTATGCATGTAACATGCGAAGGCCATTTTCTGACAATAACCATAATATTTCCTGGCACAAGGTTATGAATTATAAGATAAAAGAGAGAATTTCACAGGTCAACTCAAAAGGGAGAAAAGAAGCAGGTAGGCAACATATTTCCAGTCGAAAATCCTCATACAGAGGCTGCAACCTCTTAAACAACTATCCATTCATATAAATAATTACAAAACAAAATGACAATATATAGCATTAAATTGACTACTCATCCAAAGTTGAGCCACACCACAAATTGACTACTCATCCAAAGTTGAGCCACACCACAATCCATTTTACACCTCCAATCAATCACAACCTTTCGGAATGTCTATTCAACAAAATTCAGTTCTATTTGAAATCAGCCTGGCAAAGGGGTTCATACAGTCATTTTCTGAACAAGAGAAAAAGAGAGAGCGCTTTATATTCATAAATTTGGTCCCTCAAAACAAAACCATACACTAATTACAATTCACAACAGAACAGCAAATCGATTCTCTCAATTAGTCTTTAATATTACAAAAAACAAAGTACACGAGACTGAACCATTAAATTTACATCGGTGTCATCTGGAAGCTGCAGCTCGAAAAATGTTTCACTAATAACCCTAAAGAAGGATCTAAGCTATTCTCTTTCTTTCAATAGCAACTCCTATAGTCTCTGCTTCACGCGTCGACCATTAACATCACTTCCATCCATCATACCTTCATTTCCATGCTTGCCAATGGCAATGGAGTGTTCAGTGATCCTGGCAACGTACTCTAACAGTTCAGTGAGGACGCGAGGACAGCTTTCTTTCAAATACTCAAAACCATCAGTCTGCATAACGGCTGTCATTAAAAAAATGTCAATTAGTCAGTAACAATTCACGTCAAGACATTACGAACTTAGACTAAAATAAAGCTGATTTATCTCTCTCTTTGTTCACCATAAACAAAAATGCAAATTGTCCGTCAACAACCAGAGCTTTAACAAAAAATATTCATAGGTGGTGGCATGGTACTTTCTGTATAGGACTTTCAAGGCACCAAAAGCTAATTTAAAATGAAAAAGAAGACCCTATGAAATGGTTAATTCATCATGTGTATCAGATCAAGTGGACATTCCCAAAATGAAAGACTTGTACTCAAGTGCCTTTGTTTCCCAAGACTTATCTGGCAGAAGGAATTGTTTGTGTTAGTGAAGGCAGTGCAGCAGTATTTCTGTATATTTTAAGAGGAAAAAACAGTACACACAGATTAAAAAGCAAATGAAAATAAGCTGTCTTGAAGTGATCAAAAGCAAAAGGGTTCAAAATTAGCACGAACAAATGAATGTCATTATCAATTTTCATGAGGTGATAGAGAACGAATAATAACAGATTCCAGATCAGGGATTCTAATATTTTCCATTTTGTTTTGCTTTGTTTAAGTTATAAAATAAAACTCAGCAAAGTGCCCAACAAGCCAACCTACTTAAATCATTAAAAATAAAGCTTAAAGTCCATAATGTCAGGATCGCTTGGATACAGCAACGGGATCAAAATTTTATCATTTCGGGACCATCGAATCACAGGATCTTAAAAATAAATAAATAAATGAATAAAAAATCACCACCACCATCACCATGAAAAGGATAATTGACTGTAATTGATCCTTCGAGATATTCTTGGAAGGCTAACCATTAACAAGACATGCATTTCAGGCAAAAGAATAAGAAACAGATTAGGATTTGATTCTCTTCATTCTCATTCTATATTTACTAGTTCTTCCCACAGCTTGTTGGTTTGGTAACTTTCCTTATTAACTAGAGATTTTGAGTTAGCATATATATATATTGCAATATAGATGGACTACACATAATTGAATATTGAGACGTACTGGAATCTTCCTCTCTTTCTCCCTCTTATTCTTCTAGTTTCTTCTCTCCCTTCTTAACTTTCTTCTTCAATTTCCATATAATGTGCTTTGCATCAATTGTTTCATCATCAAAAGGACCATTGGGATACAATTTGTTGTTCTCTTATACTTTAAAGTGTCTAGCAAACAACAAAACCTACCACTCTAACAGGATGGAATATTACCTAATCTAAGAAAAGTAACTTGGAATGATAATAAAGTATATCAATCAAATAAATTCTAAACTATTTCTTATTGTTTTGCCTAAAATGCATGTCCAGTTTATGGCAGGTTTTGCCAAAAATAGCATTGAAAAAAACCACCTAATGTGCTAGCAATGTGAGGATTTAATGCCTCTTTTTGGACGGATGCTTTTAGCTTGGAGAAACTGGATACAGTGTTTCATGATTTTAAATTGGGGAAATCGTATCCTACCTTTTCATTTGAGCAATAAAAAAGGCATTCATATACTTCATTTTCGTAAAAACATTAGACCAAAACAATTACTAAAAAGATCCAAAGAAACATTGCTGTCTTTGTCTTAGAAGTGCATCATAGCAAACCATAAAATCTGATGATTCTACCATCGCATTTGCAATTCTTTAAAATTCATCCTCAAGGTATAATATAGCAAAATAATAATAATAATAATAATAAGTAAAATCGTAGAAATGGCTATGAACGTATGTCTGATCACATGGACCTCCTAGTGATCCTAAACCTAAATAAGGTTATATAAATCCATTGTCTAGATTTATATCATAGGTTCCTACAATCTTAAGATCGAGATTGTGATTTTAATATAACTGGAGGTGAGATGGTGCTATCAAGTGCCAACTGCAATATGCAACGGCCATGGTTCTTGGGTGCGCAAAATTTCTTTCTTAACTATCTGAAAAAAGATAACTTAATAAAATAAGATTTTGATTAAAGGAAAAATAAAACTTATTGAGTGAATGGAACTCTGACTCGTCCAAAGTATTCTTTACCAGACTCCAGTTAATTGGTAAAGCATGCAAGTACCAGTGTGTATAACAAGGTTGAAAACTGAAATGTAGACAAGATTTACCTCTAAGATTTTCAGGCAATGCAACAAATTTGAGACACACGGATTTCAGCTGGAAACAATGATGCTGCTCTGCCAATGCCAGCGTATTTGCAACAGTATTTATAGCAACATCCTCACAGAGATTAGCCTCACAAATCAACCGAAGCCTATCTAAACCATACCGATCAGCAGCTGCAAGCAGATGCTGAGCCATCAATGTTGAAGCCCATTTCGAGTTCATCCCAGTAAGTTCTTCCATGTCAGGTAGCACATCCCAGTATATAAAATGAAGTAAGGCCTACAAGACGTGTGTGACGAGTAATTAATCAAAAAATAAGTGTCAAATACATGGAAAATTTCTTCATCGACAAACAGTTTTAAAAAGATTGAATCAAAAAGGTCACCTCCCAAACTGGCATTTCAAGAATTGCTACAAGTTGAAAAATTGCACAAAGTATCGTTTGTTTAAACATGCAATTCAAAAGAAGGCAGGATGAGCTGCCAGATGCTCCACCCCCCCACCCCAAGCCACGACTGTCACACCAGAAATTGGATACATGCACAAAAGAGACATGATTGATAAACTACAAACCAGATGTGACATACGTAACACTGCATAAACTAGGCACATTATTGATGGCAAAGTAACACCAGCAGATGCACAACAATGCTAGGTTTGTGCATGTTTAACTCACTTGAAACTCAAAAATTACCTGAACAATTTTCAAGCGTAAAAGCTTTTAAAAGTCCCATTTTACTGGTAATTACCCATTATGATACCAAATTTTAGCAAGTGATGCAATTGTTATAGGTACTGAGAAATTTCTTGAATTATTTACTGATGCTCAACAGAGAATTTTCAGTAGTTTAGTCAAATAAGCCCAAACTGCCAAGAAGAAACCAGAACCAAAAATATCAACTAATCTTCAAATATTAAGTGGAGCCTCAAATTGGTAAAATAACATCATCTTTTTGCTTGTTTGGCAAAGCAATTAAGTTCTTATGAGCAGTGCGTTCCAAGGAATGTAAGCTTAAATAGTAGACAAAAGTAGTGGTACAAAAGTTGTGGTTAAAATGATGTTTAATCAACTTATAAGCACGTAAAAGCTTAGCCAAATATACACTAAGCTGCCCAAATCTGGGTGTACACCTAACACCAGGGTCCCCATCCAAGTACAAGCTGTCAAGCCAGATATAAACCCACCTAGTGTGCCATTTTACATTGCTAGTTGCTATAGAAGATGAGTTGCTTTCTTCACTTTTTCAATAGAAAAATAAGCCGTTTCCTCAGTTAATTGGTTTATTGCAACACAACAGATCAAATACCTCTGCCACGATAACCTTCTTTTCTTTTGTTAATCTGTTTTGGTTCAACGTAGCAAGACATACAGCTAGAAAATTTTAAATCCTACGCAAATTGCCATATCCTAACAATAACAAATTCAATGCAAGAAATCATTGAACTTTTCTAGTCATTCTCAAGCACAACACTACCATTATTTGGCCATATATTTATGTGAACAATATTTACCTAGGCAAAAGACAAACTGCATAAATGATACAAGCGCAGAAAACGTCAGTTCGCCCAAAGGATGAATACTTGATAAAGTAAACATTTAAAATAAACCATTATAATGAGCCACGGTAAAATATAACAAGCATGCAAAAAAGTTCAAGCAAATAGTATAAATATAACTTAATCACGGTTATTATGGAGAGAGGGAGGAGTTGCACAAGACCTTAAAAACGGGTGCCTCCATGTCTTCTATTTTTATACATTGCGTATCTTGATCCTTCATGGGACCATATAACTGAGCTCTAAATACCGGTGAACGAGCAGCAAGTACTAATTTGTGAGCCGGAAAAATTTCTCCATCAACTTCAAAATTTACATCAGTTCCTTTTCCACTTTCCAGCAGCTGCCCGAAATGCTGACCAATGTCAGATGGTGGTACTGGTATAGAGTATATCTTAGGTCCCTCTGTTTTAGACCTAACAACGCCAACACAGCAATGTACTTGAAGGCAATCATCCTTCAGGTAGAATGATCCTTCCAAAGTAGATCTTTTGAAAAACCGCTTATATCCCCTGCAGTATCCGAAATTACAGCATTTACATTATGCCAAAAATCTCCCCTCAAAAGTTCACTGCTACATGCTGAAGGACATGAATATGAAGAGCATAACTCCAGAAAAATAAGTTCCAAGAAAATTTATACAAAACTCTACCATGAAGCCCCATAACTCACACAGAAACATTACTCAGTTCTTTTCCAGGGACCCCAAGAAGAATAAATGAGCAAAAAGAGAAAATATCAAAACAACCAAAACAAAGTAAAATAACATGTATATCATTTACACAATAGCCACTCATCTTTTGCCATGCCCATAAAAGGGTAGTCTACAAACTCAGTCAAGTATTATCTTCAAGGAAATATGGAACATATCTGCAAGCACATCAAATTACGATTTGGATACCCACTGTTGTATTTACATTGTTTCCAAAGTAACATGAAAACATGGTTTCCAGATTCTTCCCCAGCAAAACAGCATTTAACGAGAAACCTATTCAGAAACTGGATATGTGTGCATTCCATGTCGAAACTGGATGTCTGCTTTCTTAACCAATCTCGGCAAGACATTCCTATTTTTTGTGTGTGTCTACAATTTAGGTAGTGAAAATATGGTATAAGACGTTTAAGACGAAAAAGAAAGAACCATTCAAGTATCCAAACTGCTTGGGAAAATGGCAGGAAGAGAGACATAGCCGGCACATGCCGTAATTGACCATCCAGTCAATCCATTTCCTTTAAGAAACCATTCCAGAATTTGTATTGTACATATGTTATAAAACATAGGCTTTTATCTATTTGTATCATAATTAAAGAAAAAACGAAAATGTACAAAAAATGAGCCAAAGTATCAGATACGAATATTACAAGAAAAAGACAAAACCCAGGAATAAATTCAAGGCAAGAGGTGATAGAATAAATGATAACTCACCACATGCTGCCTCTGTATTTAAGAGTATACGGCCCACTCTCCAGCGCCCTACCAAAATGGCTATGCACCTTGTGCCTCTCACCCCCACTTTGATCCATAAGCGTTAACTCGAAAAGAGCCCTCACGTCCGTGCCCTCACTCGCTAGGGCAATAAAAAGTGAGACATGTGTTGCGTTGTCCTCCACACTCTTCCCGTCAGGATAGAAATAGATCGCCCATGAGTACCCACCGACCATAAAAGTGTCCGACGCTATATACTTTCCGATCCCAATTCCTTTGGACAATGAATAACCCGTAATCTTGAAGTCGTGAGACCCGTTCACCGTCTCCGTTATAGACGTCGACGTCGTCACTGCTGGTGCCGACGGAGACGCCGTCGACGACGAGGGTTTGGCGGTCTCCTTATAAATCCTTCCCATGCCCACCATGCACACAATTGTTCTAACAAAATCTTACCCTGTTAGTCAAAATTGGAGGACAGATATCATTTAACTCAATTGAATCCAATTCCTTTACACAAAAAGGGAAAAGAAAAGGATCGATTCAATTTTTAAAAAAAATTGGGGGCAAATTTTGGGAACGGCGATCAGATCTGGCGAGATTTGAAGGAATTGGACTCGGGGGACTGGGAAATGGATCAGGGGTTTGATTGGGTGCGAAAATCTAGGTTTTCTGTTTGAATTGGACGAGAAATCTGCAAAATCTGAATTTCTAGCGTTTCGGATGATATGATGACGAAAATAGGAGCTTTCTTAGAGAGAGGAAATATTTATGTAGAAAGAGAAAATGAGAAAATGAAGAGACATACAATGATAATCGCTGCTGGTGAATATCGCGTATTTATAATGCCCACTAAGACAAAAATTCATTGCTTGGGTTATGTTAGCCTACACACGGGTGTACACCAATTTCTGATCCCACGGCTTAAGATGCTGTATAAGGGTCAACAGCAAGGACCGTGAGTGAAATGTGGGCCCTGGAAGTTGTGGTTGTAATTTGCGCGCCAGACAGTAGTGTATAGAGTATGAACTGATTCACGCGCTTTTATGTGGGATGCGATCCAAATCCTGAAGTTGCATGCTAATCTTAGGTAAGCGCTTTTGTCCGGAAAAATTTGTCATCCGATTCACATACGCTCGTATCGAAGCGAGATTCATGTGAACAAAAAATTTCAAAAACTTGTTGTCCTCTACTGTAAGTGTGTTGTGAGAAAGGGTGTTAGCATATCACTTTTGAATCTATCTACAATATTTTGGCCCTATTATTCCACGTTATAATGAGGAGAGTAGTTATTTTTTTGGAGAATACATATTTAAAAATAAGGAATTTTTTTAAAATTACGTGTAATATTATTTTATTGGAGAATGATTGATTGATAAAAAAAGGGAAAATGAATTATAATTTAGAGACTATTTGAGCCCTGTTATCTCATTAAAATGGGACCGCCAACATAAGCTCAAGTGACAGCTAAGCAAATGCCACAAACTGAGGTCCCTAAGTGGCTAACCGATGTCCCTAAGTGGCTACCCGAGATCTCTCCAAGAAAGTAGCCGAAGTGCCTCTTATGTTCAAACTGAAATGCCTTCTCCCAACTACCTAACTGCCTCACATCCGAAGTGGCACCTCCCGACAACGAAGTCCTAAAGAAGAAACAAATCCGAAAGATATCTTGGAGAATGACTTATGTGATATCTATATTAATTAATGGCAGGCTAAGAATGAATGGCGACTGACCCATTGTCGTTGTAATTAATATAGTGAATGAGTGATGTGAGGTTTATGTCAGTTAGATGAGGCCACGT
>CAIGRN010166605.1:0-18122 GCA_903798345.1 Fraxinus anomala | reverse complement strand
TTTTTGTATAATTTCCTTGGTTGGAGATTCAAATATGCTTTGCAAGTCTGTTAATCAAATGCATTAACAACAGGCACATAATGTGCACAAGTAACCTCTCTGGCATCTTTAACTCTGCCATCTTTTTAAAGTGTTTTTAAGTTTTCCTTTTCTCAAATGACATACTTTTGGTTGTTGGATAAACATTATGATTTTGCCTTTGTTGTTAGCTAATTTGTTCTAATTAGAAACAAAATTATGGCTGATCAGAGGCATGGCCATTTTTGGCCAATCATCTTGTCTGATTTCATAAAATAGACTAAATTATGCCAGGCCTATCAGAAACATTCTCTTTTTGCCACGCCTTCACACGTGTATGTTTATGTAGTTTTGAGTGAGCATTTTTGTCTAGTTGGATGTTGGGTGACTTGATGATCCTTTTTAATTTCTAACAAATGTTCCCCTGTTCTGAGAAAGGACTGAGTTGACAAGGTGTAAGCGATATTCTGTTTACAGGTGCCCAGTGCTATAAATTTGCCAAGGGGTTGGTTATAGATATTCTCATCACTTCCATGTATTGTTCTATTTTCTATGCAATTGCTGATTAATGTGCATCATGTTTAAATTGCAATCCAATTTTAAGCATTGCCGTATTGATTTCTTCATAAGAATCTTTCCTGTGAAGGCATCAATAATCATTTTAATTTTCATTTATAATGCCCCGATAACAATTGAAGGCTTGTACAGGTTGAAAAACCTATAACAGGGGAAAGCCTCTTTCATGCTGGAGCCAAAACCATCCAAAATGGTATTCACGATAGTTTAGAGAGGAAGTTATCACTGGAGAAAAGTTTATTTGATGGACAGCCTGAAGATGAGACTAAGGATGCACTGGTTTTAAACAAGGTTGAAAACATAAATTTTCACTCAACTTCAAATTCGTCAAGCTATAAACTTGGCATGGAAAATCAGTTGCACCAGAATTCTAGACATTTAGATGCTCATGAAACCTTGGGTGGCCCTGAAATCTTTGAACTCGATGCCAAGGTATTGGAAGTAGGCGAGTCAAATAGAAGTTATTCAACACCAAATTCGGAAAAGAATGTTAGCTGCACATTGTCAATGAATGGAGGCGGATCTGATACTGCTGAGGTAATTACTGCTCTAAATATGCCACTTCTATAGGTGCCTAGTCCAGTTCCTGTAACAAAGTGAGATGTAAGAGTGACGGAAATGAGCACGGGGTAAAATTGTCTTAGATTGTCAGGGATGTTTAATGTTTTTCAGTTCTCGAATTGAGCAATTAGCATTTTTCTCAAGTTAAAATACAATCTGAATCATATTGCTGGAACTTTGTTGGTTTCATTTTCTTGGTCCTTGATCACAGTCGGAGATGTGGATGATTTTAATAAATCTATACCCAAAAGATATGGATACCTTTTAATTTCACCCAAAAGTCTACAAAGCTTGAGTTGATGGCATGGATGCAAATGTTTCTTGTGTGGACTCTGAAGAATATTTTGTTAGTTTGGCTATTTATGCTTGGCGTGTGTTTTTGCTTATAACTTGGGTAATATTATTTCATTGTGCAGCACCGTTCCCATTAATTTGAATGATTTTCTTGTTTGAGGACACCCTATGGTACATTCTAATTTGGATCAGGCTGTTTTCCAATATGTACACCTTTCAAATTTCCCCCCAAAAATATACAAATCTTGAGTTGATGCCATGGATGCTATCATGCTAATGTTTCTTGTGTGAACTCTGAACTACATTTTTGTTAGTTTGGCTATTTATGCTTGGCATGGTCTTGTTTGAGCCTATAACTAGGGTAATATTATTTCATTATGCGGCACTTTTCCCATTCTGTTGAATGATTTGTTTGTTGAAGACACCTTATGGTACATTGTAATCTGGATCTGTCTGTTTTCCAATTTTCCTAGGTAGATTTAGTTAATTAAATTGTAGGATGATTGATGATTTCTGGCCTGAAAAGGAGGTGCTTCCCTTAACTTTTGTGTCCAATCTATCAAGCTTTTCCATGTCACTTTTTCTTTACTTACTATGGCACTGTATGGGTCTATAATCACTAATACTTTATTATTTGTTGCATTTTCTTCTAGCGTCATGATGGTAAACTTGATGTTAAGTGGAGTTCTGTCGAGTCATCAAAGTTTTCCCAATGGTTTTTCGAGGAAGGTACAGCGCTAAAATATTTTCATCGTATGTTGTAAAAAATTATTAATTTTTTCTCTATATGGTTTTAATAATTTTTCCTTTTATTTCACTGCAGATGCAAAGCCAACGGATGATATCAGATTTGGAAGGCCCAATGATTTGCTATCATTAATCGTCAGTGGTGACAAGGGAGGATATCAAGTTTCTGACTTGGAAACAGAGGAGAAACTTTCACATGATTTTTCCTACAAGAACTCTCAGCATAGTAATAAGTTAAGATATGAAGTACCTTCTGCAGCTAATGGAATCTCTGAGCAGTTGGGCATTAGTAACAAAAAAGAGATTTTTCCTGCAGTCCTTACATGTGAAGACCTTGAACAATCGATTTTGTCGGAATACAGTGCAAAGACTTCAAATGTGCAGCCATGGATACAAGGCTGGGGTACTACTAGTGCAAATACTGAGCGGCGAAGAGATCATGTTGATGATTATGCATCTGGACACCTTTTTTCATTATTGCAGAAGGGGACAGACCCGAGTAATTCGACCTCAAACTCTAGTATGGATCTGGGTTTTGCTGGCAAACTACTAGTCTCTGAAGAACATGATAAGGGCAATGCTGTAAATGAACCTAAAGGCGAAGTAGGCACCAAAAATATAGATAATTTAGGAAAGACACTTACGATGGAAGCTCTCTTTGGTTCTGCCTTCATGAAGGAGCTGCAATCAGTTGATGCACCTGTTTCTGTCCATAGGGGAGGACCAGTTGAGTCTACACGAACTGATGCCTCTGAGCCTCATGGATTATCCTTTCCAATCATGGATAATGACATTTTTTCTTTGGGAGTTGATCAAACCAGACTTGAAAGGAAAAATCATGATAGTAGTACTTTGATTTCAAATCAGAGAAAGCAAACCAAGCCAGGCAAGGACTGGCAAGGGTATGACGACTCCCAGATTGATTCAAATCGTCATACTGAAGCAGTCTCCAAAGATGGTGGCTTTGATGGGGTAGTTGAATTTCAGCTGCCTGAAGAGGAGAGCTTAATTTCTGTAGATAATCAGAATCATCCGATTTCGACATTTATCCCAAGTGGTAATTCGGGTAAAAATGATTTCTTTTTCTCAAACGCCCCGCAAAAACTGTCATCCGCCAATGCCATCATCAAAGACAAACATATTATGCTTGGTTCAGAAAGTTTGCCCTTTACACATGGTCCTCGTGAACAAATGGAGCAAAATATTCCCTATCATAATTTTACGACCCAGCAATCATTGTCCCAGTTTCAGCCTCCACAAATGACTCACGCGAGGCCATTATTTCATCCCATGGATTCTCATCGTGCTCACACAACCTCTCAGATGAAGTTCACGGATCCCGAGATCATACTTAATCAAGAATCTCAGGCCAATCACCATTTTCTTGGAAATATGATCCGCCCTCCTTTTCATCACTCTAGTGCAGGGGTTGCTGGGTTTGAAGTCCCCGCTCACCACCCTTCGATGCTACATCAAATGCAGATGTCAGGCAATAATCTTCCTCACCTGTTACCGGACTTTACAAGGGGCGGTCCAATGTCTCATCCGGGCAATCAACCAACTGGTATTCAGGAAATGAATCCAATACGAGGTTTTCCTTTTGGACCTGGCCAACCCAGCATTGGCACTCGTGGGATGCCAATTCCACGTAAGAAATTTCGACTTTACAGTTTTCTGTCTCATCATGTTGCTATGAGCTGCATATTTATCTTGCTTATTTCTGGAATGAATCGTTTAATAATGAGCCAAAGTATGCATATTAGCTTGACTTCATATAACACACTAGGGAGTGATTATAAGTTGCTGGTCCCATGAAATGTGTGGATAATAAGTGGTAGTAATCGTGGTTTCTACTAAATGTGTGGATAAAAAGTGTGTTTAACTAGCTTAAATTATAAATTTTGCAAAACATGCATTGAATCTTGTTCAGTATTTGCCCATTCTCTGTAACTTGCAGTCCCACAAGCATAGTCTACTTGGCATGCCTTGCAATGTCTAAAATAAGAATATATACTCTGATGTTTCATCTTCACGTGAAAATTAATGCATATTATTCTTGTGATCGTGTCAGCTCCTGATATCAATGGCAACCCCGAGTCATTTCAAAGGCTAATTGAAATAGAACTTCAGGCAAGGTCAAAGCAGATCCACCCTCTCGCTGCTGGTCGTAACGAAGGAATTCACAGTCGGGAATTAGACATGGATTTCCGACAGAGATAGTCGATTGTGATAAGAGTTAAACATGGCAGTACTTGTCTGTATCGAACGTGCTATCCACATCCCGGGTATCCTGTATGTGAATAGGGCACACTGGAATTTGCGAACCTAATGAAAATGGGGAAGGAAAAACTCTTAAAAAGGCTGTTGTTTGTGCATAATTATAACAAATTCCCAACTTTTTTCTTCTCTTTTAGATTTTCGTTTAAATCTATTTAGATTCTGCCACCTGAAATGCAGTTAGTTGTAGGGATCTCGGCTCGACCAACCAGATGAGCTGGCCCATGCTCGCCTTGCATGCAGTGAGTCGAGCACGAGTTAAGCTTGCTTGAAAATTTCAGGATCAGCTCACCCTGTGAACTTTTATTTTAGTGACAATGAAGCCGAATATTCGTAAACGGTAAACTAAAAAAATCTATTTTGTAAATAAAAATCCTCATTTATTCGGATTTGAAATTGTCTTCGTTGTAAAAAAGTGATTGGTTGAAAAATTGTTTTCTTCTTTAACTATCAAATCGCAATTTATCATGTGTCACTGTAAAACATGGCTTACTTCGAGCAAGATTGTAAAATTGTACACGTATTTTGTGTACTATTTTTTTCGAAAGAAATGAAATGATTAAAATTTAATTGTTAAATGTAATAAATAAAATATCTACTTTATTTTGATTCGAGACTTACTACATTATACATGCATTCAATTTTTGTTTTGAATTTCATTCATCTCATTACTCGTTTTTGAAATTAATTGAAATTATTTAATTGACAGTTATACTAACATTTTCCATTATTGCTGCGTGACGTGCCAACTTACCATCATGCCAATACATAAGTAAATTTTTTTTTTTCCCAGCTTTGTCAATTTGACACTGGTAAAATTGCAATTTTTCAAAACATCTACTTTCTTTTTTCTTTTTTGTCGTGACAATTTTATAAGAAATTCACGTTAACATTGAAAATGCTCATAACAAATACGTTGAACGCGAGTCATACTAGCTAATAATAATTTCCATCAATTTTAATATAGTACATGTTTGTGAATTGTTTATAATCGGTCTAATATATAAATAGATAAAAATAAGTGAATCGCCGATTATAAACAGGTGCCAAAATGGAGAAACTAAATTGAAATTCAATAAAGAGAATGCTGGACGATTTGCACTAGTACTACAACATAAAGGATCATGTAAAAAACCATCTTTTAGATCACAGCGTCTCAACATTTAACTCTCAACAAGCACAGCTACAAAACTGTCAAAAACTAGTCGATATGGCGAGTTCAATAAAACCGTGCAGGACTTTCAAAACATACACACACAAGATCGAAAATGCCTAAAAATTCTATACATACCAGTTTCTATAAATTCGTCTCATGAGGCATAAGAGAACAGACCATTCCTTCACTGTTTCTACGTCATATGTACAAATGGCATGGAAAATGTAAGACGAACCCGGACCTTCATGTTCCATTATTCTTCAGTAGACCTGAAATAAGCAGCGGATATCGGAAATGGAACTGTATGAACTGCAAATGGGACAGACACGACCCTTTCTACGCGGTTGTAATTGCAATTCCGAGTTTGTCAGCTTGAAGATTTTTCAAAGGGCTATCAAACCTTTCTTTCTCGATGCCAACACTCTGCGATAGTAACATCCTCCTCTGTATCAACAATCAAACATAAACAAGATTGAGGCAAGTGATTAGATAAAATGGTTTTTGTAGGCAAGCAGTCATTTATATCAATTGCATAACTAGGCTTCACCAAGACATTTAAAAAAAAATTGATAATCCGTTACATGAATAGCTTATATGCTACAGAGATTCGACAACTGTTTAAGCGACACAACAACTAAAATTATATGAAAATATGTCATATCAGGATGATCAAGAATAAAGTTTCTTAAAACTACAACCAAAATTGTTTGATGACTACATTTTTCTTTTAAGCTTAGCCAAACATGCTAACAACTAAAGCTAATATAATAGGCAATTCATTGCAAAAAGAGACACAAATGCAGCACATAAACTCTATCAGCAGCCCAAAAAAAATATTATTAAAAAGATGCGAGGCCGAAAATTTCAATACAAGTCAAAAGTTCAACTCTTATTTGAAGAAACCACCGTAAACCCCTGTATTCATTCATGTTCAAACCCCAAAGGGTTCCAAAAAATGACCTCAAAGCTGACTTTTGTGTTGAGTGTCTTGTCTAAAGACTCTCCCACACCTAGGAAAACTTGGCTCGATCAATGTTCCAGAACAAAGTTTTAATAACTATAGAAAAGACCTTCGGCAGCAGGAAAATGGGTCATCCTATAATTGTAGGGGGTATGAAAATAAAGTGTGTTTGAGTCACATTATTTTGAAAGAATGTATTTTGAAATAGTAGATTGATGGAAATGTGTAATTGAAAAGAAAGAAAAATCATTGATGTGATAAAAAATATTATTTTATTGAAGAATGTGTGGTTAAAAATGAGTAGAAAAATAAAAATGAAAATTTTAATGTAACTCAAACATGGGCTTAATGATATTCAAACACATTTTAGAAACCATCTAAAAGGATCTCAATGCACCTATTATGTAAGTTTGGGATGTAATCACTAAAAAAATTAAGAATGGGGACTCAAGTGATACTGGTTTGGGGACCCCATGCGTCAATTTCTTTAGATTTTAAGAGGGAACCCTATTTTTATTATTATTATAATTATTAATACAATTTCATGCTAAATTTATTTTTTATAATCTTTCTAAAGTCTAATTGGCTCTTATATTAACTTTTTAGAGTAATATTGTCGATGATCTGTTCTAGTATAAAAACCTTTGAACAGGTATTGTTTTTATTAGGATAATAAAAGAAGTAACTTGTTATTTCCAAACTTAATGATCATCATTCGTTTACGAGTAACATGTATATTCAACATATTAAAATTATAATGATGTCATTTGTACGTCATTATGTACATAATGATGTACGGACAGATGACATAAAAGAAAGAACCAAAAAAAAAAAAAATACGAAAAGAGAAGAAACCCGGTTATTATAATCTTCCCTTCTTTCATGCTTCTATTTGTATACAATGTAAAAATAGCATTACTTTCAAAATCAACAGTACACAAACAGGGAGAGAGATGATTATGTGAAGTAACATACTGGAAGGCAGAGGGAATAAATCAAGAGCAACATTCTGGTCCTCTTAAAATGGAAGCTTTTGTGGAGATCCTTGACAACACAAGAACAAGCAAAGTTACCTAAATATTTGAATAAACAACAGATATCTCCCATAACCTACAAAAAATTGATCAAGTGGGACATCTATATAAGCAAAATAAAAAAGCTTACAACCCTGATTCGAATGTGAAAATGGAATACTTCATCTCAAACATCATAAATCTTAAGCGTAAACAAATTTTGCTGCAGGCATTGTGAACTATCAGTTCTAATGCTCAACAACTTAATCAAGCCAGCGAGTAATACCATCTTCACCCACGGCTGCAACAATTTCTACACGTACGTCCAACACAGCCTGTCAATTTGGAAGATGTTTTAGTGATTACAAATATGAGAGAGAAAGAGAGGATATTGCTTCAACTGGAGATGGATAGGAATGAACCCAACTGCTGATAAAACATTTCTGTTTCTCAAGCAAATGGCATGAGGAACTGCTCTAACAGCCTAACCCCCATTCAACGGACGGAAAGTGAATGTAAAGAAAAGGATCAAGGCGTGACACTACATTGGTTGTGATGCATTTTTACAGAATGATCATAGAAATACTTTTGACGCAACAAAAATTTACTTGGAAATGATGTGTTCAACTCAAAATATTCCAAAGAAAAACAAATGATAAGAGTAGCTTTTAATATCTCTAAGTGACAAAATGGCTGAAAATTGTAAAATACAACTTCGGTATGCTAATGAAGTAAGTAAATAATGACTTCATTTTGTCAGGTCAGGTTGCCCTTTAAAACTTTAACCTAACAATTTTAGTTTCAAGAATTGATGTATATCTCAAAATGTATGAGCACTAAAGCTATAATTTGTAGCCTGTCATAAGCATATTGTATATCATTATTTGTGCCAGTTCCTGGCCAGACTAGCTCCTTCATTCGTTACGTGGCTTAATATTGCAACCAACAATTGAATAATTACAGCTTGAGTAAGAAACTTACCAAAGGATTTCTGCAATTCACCAGTCTACACTCTTCCAAAGAACCTTCGAATGTCCAGCTTTCCCAGACATCAAAGCTGTGGCTAGCAAAGACGAATTCCATCTTCCTATTTATCTTCAATGATAAAGTGAGATGTTTAGATAACGAAATTTTCGATTTTTGTCAAAAATATCTATCTCAGATATGATTTCCATATGGTATGTAGTTAATCACAAAACTTCCATATGGTACGTAGTTAATCACAGAACAGAACAAAATAATTCAGCACAATTCTAGTCTGTTAGACCGAATTAAATGGGAAAAAAAAAAAAATTGCGACCTTAAATTTATAATAAACTATTATAAGTACTTTATAATAAATTAAATCTTAAAAAAAATATTTTTGTTTACTATTTTAGACTAATCTAAAAAATACAAATTTTAAATTTTGAAATATTGGAGTATCAAAAAAAATACGACATCTATCAAGAACAAAATGCAGACAGTATATTCATTTATACCAGAAGGCACTTCAACTAACAATTTAAAACGAGTAACCAGTTCATAAGACCGAATTAAAAACAAAACAACCCTAATTTTCAGCTCATAATAATCTAAAGGATCCTCACTGAAGACCAAGGAAGTGAGAGCATAGTCGCATACTTCTCCACAACTCTCAAAAGAGAAGTTCAAAGAATAATAGAACAATTTCCAATGCTCCACCAATCATATGTTAACATCATTACTGGTTTAGCAATAAGAAGACCACCACTTCCGAAGCTAAAAATTAAATTTTCAGCAACTTTTGTTACATTCTCCAAATCCTCACCCTCCAGATTTTATAACCACATACATCAATAGCATAAGGCTAATATTGCACAACTGAGACAGTACGTTGTACCTGCAATAGCTTTCCTCCTGCAGTAAATGATCTCAAACCAATTGTATCCTGCAAAAACAGAAATCAAATAGAATAAGCTTTTGCTTTCTTCTATTCTTTTTGCCTTTCAGTCTGGATGTGTCGGGGGCTCATGTCTGGCAATTTCGTTAAAGTGTATCCAACAGCCAAAAAGAATAAAAGACTGTTGCACATGGACCAAATACACACTACTAAAGTTCTTATCAACAAACCTTGTTTCGGAACACAACAAGAAATTGGGCTGCTGGATCTCTTTTTGTTACATTGGACATTGCGTCAAGGAACCAGCCAGCACCTTTAACTCTTTGTTTTGAAACATGAAGTGCAGGGCGATCTCTTGCATGTAAAGCAATAACATAACCATCTTTCAGCAGTTCGCCAGATTTTCTACTCATTTCGATGCTTGATTTTAAAAGCTGCTCAGAAGTTGATTCCTGAATTGAGTCAATTGCCGTCTTCCTGTTTCTTGAATCTTCAGGAGAAGCAAAACGTGAACTAGAACTCAAAACTTGATCTGTGCCACTCATATTAGTATCATCTTCTTGATATGACGTGCTCTCTTTTCCAAAAGCCAAAGCATCATCTGTTTTGTGCTTAGATTTTTGGTGGGAATACCTTTTTTTAGCCTTCTTACTTGATCTGCTTCGCTTTACTTCAGATCTACTGGAAGTACTTTGAGACAAAAGAGAGCCTTCATTTTGAGTTGAAGTATCTTTTGATTGATTTACTAGCTTTTTCTGGAAACTATCTGCAGTTAAGTAAATATCTCCGGCCACTCGCTCACCAACAGAATCTTGGAAGGAACTCTCATTATCTTGATGCAATTGTTGTTCATTGCCCACCGCAGTTTCCTCTTCTTCTTCTTCATCATCAGATACTGCACTCTTTGGAATCACATTATCCACGAAGTACGTCTGAAGTATGGAAATTGCCTTTTCCCTTATTTCCATCCATACTTCTTCACTATAGTCTGCACTCCGAGGAAGAATCAAAACATTGGGCATCTCCCGCACCTAAAGTCACGTCTTTATAAATATTATGATAAGGCCCAGAAGGGAAAAGGGGAATAATTATAGACCCAAATAGATGTCTAACACAGTGCATATTTTACACACAGAAGCATCAATGATCAATGATATAAAATTAGTTTACAACAGAATCCACATTTCTGATCTATGCCTCTTGCAGAGGGTTTACTTCCTAGATATTATATGCAAATATTTAAAAGTGCATTACTTCAGCCACACCAGGATATTAAAGTCATCTAGTCTGTTCGAGTGTCTTCACAATAATAGCAGCCATATATCAGAGTCTGATGCAAAAAATCAGAAAAGCAAAAAGGGTACCATTCCGAATTAAAAATTTGATGTAGAACAATGAAAATATGCAATTGCAGTGTTTTCACTTTTCACCAAATACATGTGACAGAAAACAATTCAAAATAGTACCTTTTAGGCTTTTATATCTGACAGAAATAATTCTTGTAAATCACATTTCACATAGCTTGATAATTAGATCAACCAAAGAAATGAACTAAATTACTAAATAGCTCAAGAAAAAATAACATTGGTGTCTTTTGAAATGCAACTCCAATATCATTTACAACCATTGTAATGTGTCTAAAAGGTCGCATCAACCTTGATCTAGCGCGACATTCTAGGATAATTCTTAATTAACAATTGTCCTCACACCACTTAGAAGATAATGACTTTCAATAATAATGAATTTCGTCAGAGTAAAATTTATGTTTACATCTGCATAGTTCCCATTTGCTCCATATATCGGAATACAAGTTTCACCAGGGAGGCATAGATTCATTCATGCAACTCGAGGTATAATTAATAACCGGAGTAGAAGCAGATACTAAGGATTGACATTAAAACAGTCATTTCAATCTGCAAGACATTAGGAAATATCGGATTCAAGACAAAGTCATTTCAACTTCAAGGAAAAAAAAGCATAATATGCCTTGGAGCAAATGAACTCTGTAAAAACCATTCCTACAATGCACTCAGACCCCTAAGACTACTCATCATACCCATGCTTCCATCCACTGGGGCCCTTCAGCACCATCCAGTGCAGAGCCTGCAAGGGTGCCATCAATCAGAAGTTGTTTCACAGCACAATCATCCAATAGCTGGCTGCTACCGGTATTCACAAGAAATGCCCCTGCATAAAAGTTATATCCTTAATGAGAGACTTAGCAACTAAATATCAAAAGCCGAAACAATACACAAACAATTGCAAATCATAATTACCAGGCTTTATGTGCTGCAAACAATCTGCATTGATAATCTGCACGGTTTCGTCAGTAAGAGCACAGTGTAGCGATATAAGGTCACTTGCAGCAAGCAAGTCGTTAAGAGTCTCAATTTTTCTGGCAGCAGGAGGGAATGCAATAGAAGATCTACTTACTTTTCCAGTTCCCTATGTACAGACAGGAGGGTCGAAAAACTTCATTAAAGAACAGCAAAATCAAAATCAAATCATAGAATTGTATGATACAACCTTCATTTAAATAGGCCAAAGAAAATACCCCAATTTATTCGAAATTACAAACAGATAACTACTAAATGTGCCCTGCCATCAGTATATCCTCCAATTGAAACAGTAATTGAATAAAAGCAGAAATGAAACACACCACAATTTCTGTTTGAAAAATGCAAAGTAAATAGAGTAGCATCATTTTGATCTATACCTCATGAACATCAAAATAAAGCACACTCATTTTAAAGGCCAAGCTCCTAGTAGCCAGGGACCTGGCGGAAGCAGATCTGCCAACGATCCCTAACACGAGACCGCGGCATCGCCGCATTCCTCGGCACAGTGGCTGAACAGACCCGAGCCACCCTGAAGCCGAGAGCGCATGCCGCGAAAGGAGGTGAGTCCGCCGGAGTAAGCCAAGAATCAGCGCCATGACTGTATCAGCAACCTCGTCAGCGCGGCTAACATCAACATGGATAAGCCGGCCAAGACCCAGATCAGCGGCGAGGGCAGAATCCACATCCCGGTCGGAGGATCCGAGGCAAAGAATAAGCTGCCCTGGGCGTAAACGTCTCTGGGCGGCGCGTGGGAGGAACGAAAGCGAATGGAGTAGCACCGCCGTCGCAGACTCAATCCGCGCCTCGGCTAATCGGCTCAGCGGCACGTGCTCCACACGCGCCACTCCCATCAAGCATTCCTGTTCCAAAACCGTATCCTCAATGCAATTCAGCGTCACCACCAACGGCAGCGACTGCGATTGATTTGTAGAACTTTTCCTTTGAGGCATTGCTACAGCAGATCTTAAAAATCAACTCTTTCTCCCTCTATTCACATACAACATATGTGTGTGTATACACAAATTATGATTATATATGTGCTAAAGAAGAAGAATCATCATCATTATAGTTCATGGAGTGAAGTTGAAGTATTAATTATAAGAGCCCAAATTTTCCCTCTACAGAAGCTTTGTATTTCCAGTAGTAGGAATATGCATTTTCATCTTTACAAAAGTCTAGCCAAATTAATCCTTGCTAAAAGAATAGAAGAGGTATGAACATGCTTGAAAGTGCTTTTAAGTAATTGTAAGTCGTTATTCTACCGATTGTGTGATGGTAAGATCTCGTAGTTATGGTTACTTTCGGATTCAATTTCACAAATCTAGAATTTGACTCCCTCGTGGTTAATATTTTAATTGTGCCTCTTGATTATGTAATCTCTGTACATAACTGAATGACTCGATTTGCATTCGCTAGGGCTCTCGCATTGCTTTTGGTATGGAATGGAATGGGAGTATGGTACAATTATAACTTCTTTGTTATCAATATTTCTTTGTGCCTTCTGTCTGTGATCTCAAGATCGTTCTACAAAAAACGAGATGAAATGAAAGTTCGATATTGTACAAATATAACATCTTGGTCGTCAAGATTTCATTATGCATTCTGCATGTAATCTTAGAAAAACTCTATAAAATGTGAGATGAGATGCAAGAACGATGTTTTACAATGTGTAACGAGAGATAGCAATAGCTTCATCATGCGTGGATTGTTAAACGAGTTGTAATGAATGGCTGCAATACATCTGGATAATAGCTATACAGTAATGTTATATCCATTGTTCAAACTTACTTATTTTTCAAATAAGTTACTCTTATCCTTGCACAACTTAATTTTCTCATAGACTAATAGCTTCTTCAAAAAACTCTTCTACAAAAAATAGAAAAAGCAAAACCTACCAAAGGGGCCCTAAATCTAGAAAAATAAGTTTTAAGCAACAGCAAAAAGCACTAAATCAAGAAATCAATTAAAAGTATACATCCAGCAAAAGAACAAGAATTGATGAAGAACTAAACAAAATCTCTGTTTCTCAAACAGCAATCTTCCGTTGAGCTATTGGCTCTACAAAAACATACTAATAGCTGCATTTCATGCAGTCCTCCGAATCTACTTATTTCGACAATTAAATATGAATAAAAAACAAGGGAAAATTACAAAAGCTCAGTTTACTCGCCAGAAATAACCTCCCAATTACTTCATACAAAGAGAAAATATATAGACGTATAACTAAGGACTACATACAAATTCACACAAGATGTAGCATTCCAGCCGAAGCACTTTCACATAAGAACACGTTTTCAGGCCCAAACTGCCAAGGATCAGACAATGCAATCAGTGTCCACCTGGTCTATCGCAATTAACTAGGTGCAATGTACTTCTTGCTTCCTCAGTTGCAATCTCAAATGGTTATACTTCGCTAATATTCCCGAAGGAAAAATCATAATTCCATTTCAATCATTTAGCTATATCATTGCAAATATGAGAACTAAAAGAACCGCCTCCTTAAATTCCTGGTCGTAGCTTGATATGAACGCATGAGCAGGCCAACACCAATTCCCACACCAAGGCACATTCCAAGGCCTATTCCTACACCAACCCTTACACCAGCATTGAACCATGTAAGTTGCCCATCTTCACCAGGGTATATGTCTTCCGAGTAATAGCTGCATTCAGCCTTCCCATTCGTTTCATACTCATCCATGTCTGCATCTGTAAACTGCAGAAAAAACCCAAGGGATCAATTAGTAACATGAGAAGGTCCCATTAAATTATTTAGTGTGCATTTATTAAAGAAACAAAAAAGAAATTCTTGTAGCAAAAATAGAAGATTCAAGAAAGCAAGTACAGTAAAAAAATGTTTCCATATTCTTAGTGAACACCAAACGGGGGGAAGGGGATTCAGAAATTTGCTTCCCAGCATATGTTCAGAATGAGATTTAAATAGGGACTTTAAATATCAAACTCTTCTGCTATTTGTAAATATCCTTGTTATGTGAATGGATCACCCCGCACTCAGAGCATTCTGAAGTACAAGTTCTTGAAAGATTCACCATAAATACAATTATTCACACTTTTAATACTGTATATTATTACATAACACCTTCTGCCTAACAACACAGTATTAAAACAAACAATTAAGCTACTTGTACATTCTTGATTGACATTTTGGATGACATCTCCTTATGCGTAAGAAATCTGACCATTAATTGTAAAGATTGTTGTTAAAATCAATGTACAAAAAACTGTCAACTCACACAATGTCAATCATGACTTACACCAAGCAAAACTGTAAAACAAAATACGAAGATATTAACAAACAACTTAAACATTTCTGTCTTAAATAATTTTTATACGAAATTTTTGGTATATAAAATGCTATATTAAATGGCTGGCCTTTAATACAGCAGAAAGCAAAGAACCCTAGAAGTTATTATCTTTGTTTGCAACTATATGCCCTTCATCATATGTTGAATGCATTGCTTTTGCAATCAACCAGGACATTTTACTGCAGTGTTATTTTATATAACAATACATAGTACATGGAAAAACCATTGAATAGTTAAAAAATAATAAAAAAGAGTTCAATACAGTAACTTTTTAATTAAAAATTAAATAAATAAATAAAACATCAGCTTGCCAGCAAAAAACAAACCATGAAATTGGATTTAGGATGTAAAGGGAGAAGTTTCATTACTTTAGAACTTCAAGGAGTTGGAACTTCCATTATTGTCAATTAATTGCGTTTGATTGACTTAATTTTCAACTTATAAAATATTGTACTTTTTCATAAAATTGAGCTTTTGATAAGCGTGAACTGCCTAGAAAATAACAACCAACCCTCATAAAGAAAATATTTTCCTCGTTTTTGAGGAAAATATGGTCGTGTGACCAACTTTTGAAAATTATTTTGGATGAAAAAATGTCAATCAAATGCCCAAAAAGTAGAAACTTGGATCGAAAAAAGACATTTTTCATGGAAAATAAAGTCAATCAAACACATCCTAATATTAACCGTCATAATATGATACGTGTCAAAATTTTGAATGGTAAGACAATCTTGGCACGATATCTCAAATTGGCACTTGCATTCTTCAATTGGTCAGTGGTGTATTTGTCTCAAATATATATTTTGAGTTGAGTTTAGCGATTCTTAGGAACTTTTAGTTGACCCATTTTTCCTTCTAAAATTTGACTCGGGAGTGCCACATAAATGGCCATCATAACTAGCTTACCACTTTTCCCCAACATCTCCAAGACTACAACAACACTTCTTTGGACACCACTTTTTCTAATTACTGAAAACAATGCTTTTTCTAATTACTGAAAACAAAATGCAATTTTTTTTGCTCTCTATACTTTTCGATTAATATCTTCATAGGTAAATGGATTCTACAGTAATCTCCCTTGAACAGCCAAATTGGCTCTTTGAACCAATAGTATTTCTCATCTACACTGTCATTATAGCCTATGTCATTTCTAAGACTGGGATTCTTACAGGATAATTAACATTTCTATCAAAAATAAAGGGTGACAAACCATCCAAACTATGCGCATCATTAAATAATCACTCAAGATAATTCTTCATCTTTCTCAAGATAATTCCTTCATCTTTCAGTGATCTCATCTCTATAAAACAGAACTCGCTCATTTTCGTCTTCAGTACACGTGATTTAGATCTCTATTTCCGTCATTCTTCTGCTAAGATATCAGCGAACTTTCCATGCATCCTAGTTCTTAAATATTTGTAAAATTTCTCTCATTAAACTTCTCGACCTCTGGTATACGCTCTCAACTCACCATGGGGCACAAAAATGCAAAACTCGAACTTAGTGAGGAGAGTACCAACCAATGGGAATAGAAAACAATATCCACCGTCTAAGTCTACTTGCATACAGCCTATATAAATTACCTTCAAATATTTGTACCACCTAAACTAACATATAAACAATGCAAAAGTCAATGCCAGCAAAGTCAACCGGCATTCACATAACCTGTGGTTTCCGCTGCCAAAGAAATCCGTTATTTACATTCCTTTGCTCCTTCCCCATCTCCTCGTCCTCGGGAATGGCATCAAGCATCCCCTGCCTCAAAATCTTTCGCTTCGGACTGATCAAAATCATCTTTGTTAATATAAGGGGCAATCCCGAGCAACAACCTGCTACATAAACCTCCATAGATGGAGAGGAAACTCCAAGTTTAGGCTGAAAAAATGCTGAACGACCATTTTCCATGGAGGTCGCCGCATGGCAATCGATGCTCCAACCAGTCCTTAAGTCATTTTCCGGAGCACTCCCATTACCCCAAGCGGCAGCATCAACCCGCTCCAGAGAGCCGCACAGGATCAACTCCTCCCCGTTTTCACATACTTCAAATTCCGTTGGACCCGACAATCGGACACTATCGGTGCTGACGTATGTAACCTCTGAAGAGTCCTTATCCACACGATCCCGCCGGAGAGCAATCGAAGCGGTGTCTGAGGACGGCACACGGGCGCCATTAATCTCCAACGAAACACCGATCTCACGGCGGAGGTGACGGAGCGTTAGGTGGTCAGGGACGCAATCCACAGCACACGGGGCGATACGCACATAGAATAGCCGAATTTCCAAACAACCCCCCCTGAAATTCGAGGGTTTGTAAATTGTCAAAGATAATTCATCCCTCTTCTTATCCATTACAAAGCCCTAAATTTCTACAATTAGTATAACGTAATTGAGGGAAATTATGGTTTAAATGTCGGGGAATTTACTTTTTAAGGAGCATTTTGAATTGGAATATTGGGGTCATGCGGTGGAATTGACAGAAGGGAAAAGAGACGCAAGAACTCAATGACAAATGAGTGTGTTCGCAACTTCTGCTACATTTGCACAGCCACTTACAAATCTACTTAGCCCATGTTTGGTTTTTGTTTTATCCAAAATTAAGGTTATAGAATACGTAGTAATGCGTGAGAGTGCATTCGGCATTAAGCAAAACAACAATTTGCATATTTATGCAAAGGTAATTATACGTTTCCAATTTTTAATATTATTTTATAATTCTAAACTAATAAATAAATTAAATAATGCATTCTTTAAACTATATACACGTTCTTCAATTTTATTTTTTTTAAAAAAAATTACTTAAAATTAATAATTTATTACAACCTAATAAGAGTAAATTCAAATCGCACTGTTCATACTTTGTCCAAAACGGCGTCGTTTTGGGACATGTATAAAACGACGACATTTTAATTTGGGTTAATTTCACAAACGATCACTGAAATTATGTGAAAATAACAAAACGGTCACTAAAGTTTAAAACTTGTAGAAATTGTCACTGA